>JAPTYQ010118517.1:10000-18490 GCA_029814465.1 Ostorhinchus cyanosoma | reverse complement strand
ATGAAGAATTCAGACCCAAGCAGAGCATTTACAGTTTATGGAGACCACAGGGAAATGTGGGAAAATGAAGAATTCCACCAAAAAAAGACAAATATCACTGCTTTAAATGATAGTTTGTAGATGTAAATATTTTCATCATAAAATTGTACTTTTTTTTTTCACTCTAAAACACGATTTTTATGCTATTATTTTATTACTAGACTGGTCTGACCAACTTGAAATCATATTGTGCTGAATGTGGAACTGAAATAACCTAAGTTTGACCCCCTGGTTTGATAGAAAGAAGACGTTTTCCCTCAATACACTGTGAATTCAAATTTGAGAAAAACCTTGGTTTATTTTACCCATAATGGCCCTAAAACAATGTCATACAAATGAGTCAAAATATTAGAAAATGTGCTCCATATGTGGACGATCTAAAGTGATATAGAGATAAAACATTTGGCGGCTTAATAACGTCATTACCGGTGCTGAAAACAGATTCCTGTGAACCGTGCTCTATGTTCCCATCGGCCTCGAGCGTCCGAGGCCTGAACAGTCACTTTTCAGTGCAGGGTGGAGCCTGGACGCCAGACGCTGGCCTGCAGACCCAGGTTGGAGGTGCTGAACCTCGGCCTGGGGACCCGGGATGGGTGGGTGTTGGTGGCCGCCTGCTGGGGGCCACATGAAGGCCCCAGGGGACTCAGGTCTGGGGTGCTCTTGAACTGCCTGCTGGCCTGTGGGGGCCCGGGGGGCTGGAGGTGGGAGAAAGTGGGAGGTTGGACTAGACCATGGGTGGAGGAGAAGGTGGGGAGTTGGGGAAGGGGGGCGTTGGGTGCAGGAGGGGGTGGGGACAGAGGAGAGGAGTCCCACTGGGGTTGGTAGGGAGCTGTAGGGGGCGGGGACGTGAGGTCAGAGCGCCACAGCGGTTCGCCGAGCGTGGTGGCCGACCGCGGGACGATGACCTTCAGGGCCGGCCCCGTCGCGGTCGGAGGAGGCGTGGAGAAGCGCTTCACCTCGTACACTCGTGCCGTCTTCTGGACGCCGCCTGTCATCCCTCGCTGCTGCTGCTGATATGAGGGATCCTGCGGAGCCCCGCCCCCGTAGCTGAACAAAGACGAGTTGAGCTGGTAGGGCTGGTGGCTCATAACGTCCACAGGCTTGATGCCCGACTTTTGCCCCTTAGATCCAGCAGATCTGGGGGCGTCAGTCTTCTTCTGAGCCTTCGGGGGGCAGGATGGAGAGAGAAGGGGGTTGTAGCTGATGGGAGGTGGAGCTCGGATGTTTGATGAGTACTTCCAAGTTGCGGGGAGGGAGGGTGTAGGTGAGGGCTCTCGGGTCTGGGCGGGGGAGTACGGAGCGGCAGCAACTGAGGGCGACCGCTCCACCACGTAGCGATCCATCCTGCTTTGCCTCCGGGCAAACAGCTGACCTCCTTTTCCTGCGAACTGCGGCACCTGAGGAGCCTGGGGTTTGGGGGCCACAGGGGGCGGTTTGGGGCCTCGCTGAGCCTGCATGAAGTTGCAAGCCTCAGCCCCTAATCTCAGCCAGTCTTCCTCAGGCCCTGACTCGTGGCCGGTGTCGCCGCTTGGCCCGGCCCCTGAGCCCCTCACAAAGCGGTCATCCATGTTCTGGACCATCGACAGCAAAGCCGGGTTTGGCGACACATCCCTGTTTTGTACGGCGCTGAACATTGGCTTCTTGTTGCTACGGCGACGGGCATCGTTGAGGATGCCGGTGCGAGCGGCGGGGACTGAGATGCGTTGCTCGCGTGTTGCCATGGAATCTGGGGTAGGAGATGCGGTTGCCATAGGAGCGTGGGCACCAGGAGTCACCGCACCTGTCATGTTGATGTGAGGATTGATGGACGGAGACGGAGGAGGCTGCATGGAGACCTGGACCGGTTCAGGGGGATGCAGCTGAGGGGTGGGAGGGGCCGTCATGCCAGTCGACGGATATGCGTAGTTGGGGGCAGGCGGAGAGGTCAACGGATGAGGGGGTGGAGGATAGAAGGGCTGAGCAGGTGAAGCGTGTACGGAGGCCTGGGGAGGACACGTGGGTGGGTTTGTGGTGGGCTGAGACAAAGATGTGGATGACAGAGAGGAGGGGGGTGAGTGGACTGAGGGGGGGGTGTGATCAGACAAGTTGTTATTTCTCGGAGGGATGTACAAGGAGGTGCTAGACACAGCTCTTTTCGCATCCGGGCTTGACGAGTAGTGGCAAGTAGGTGAGATGGTCACCATGGAAACAGCTGCCACAGGTTTGGCTGGTGTGATTAGGGGTTTGGGCTGGGGGGGGCGGAACATGACAGAGGTCACGGTACCTCGTGAAGAGGTTGGACCTGGGGCAAAGGGGCGGGCGGTGCGGTTCAGAACGCCGAGGTTTGGACCAAAGCTGCTGTTCAGGTCTGAGTCCGTGACATTAGGGTTGGGATTTAGATTGGCGTTGCCATTTTGACTGGGAGGGGGCGGGCTGAGGACGACGCTCGCCCGACTGACAGCAACTGACCCCCCATTGGACAGAGCCAGAGCTGGAGGAGACATATGCGCAGGGTTAAAGGAGGCGATCGGCTGCTTTGTGGTGCCGTTCTCCAGCTTTATGCCCTGATAGGCCGAGACGTCCGGGCCCGGAGCCTCCAATCTGGGGCCTTGATTGACGGAACCCAAAAGTCCTGGAGTCGGATAGGTCGAGGATAGGTCCAGACCTGAGCTGTGATTGGCTGTCGGAGCTGTCGGAGTCGTCGGCGTGGTCGACGGGCAGGCGGAGCTCCTCCTGTCCAGCAGGTCCAAGTAACCACTATCCCACGTGGGGTCGAAAGACGCCGAAAATCCCTCCTCGTCAACTTCGGAGCCACTTAGAATGGAACTTCCTCCTTCCTCCTCAGTCTCCCCTCCCGTCTCCCCTTCTGTCTCCCCCCCTCGGTCGCCCTCAGCTTTGCCAAAGCAGGTCAGCGTGTACTTCTTGGCTCTCTGGCGGCGTTTCTTGAACATAAGCACCCCTTTAGAGTTGGGGTTTGGAGCGTCCGTCAGCAAAGAGGCGATCGATCGGCATTTAGTTCGAGCTTCTTTCACTTGTTTTTCCACCAGACTCTCCCCACGCTGGAGCTCTGCACGAGGGAAAAGAAAACAGATTCAACAGAGACAAAGACGCGGAAAAACAGTAACGGGATTTACGAATAATAACAATAACAATGCGTGAAGCGGCGCGGTGGCTGTGCCTGGGCGAGGCTGATTTCTCCAGTATTATCACAGCGAGGGCCTGGGATGAGGATTACCCATGACAGACAGGAGAGGGTGTTGAGGATTTAGAACAAAGAATTCCTGCAGCTCTCCAAAGTTGAGTCACACACACCAGGAAGGTTCTATCACTGTCGCTGCTATTTGAGGCTTTTTATTATCGCACCTCACCTTACATGAATGTTACAGGTTCAGTCTAGTCACTATCACACCGTCCCATACACAACTTTACATTTGAAATCCTTTTAACGTGGGAATCACACCCATAATTAGCAGCAAACTCTAAACTTTGCATGTATTTTAAGTCGAACTCCTTTTAATATCAGCATTTTACTTCCAAATCAGAGGTTTTAACTTGAATATTTCCATTTTATTCAACTTTACTCTTTTCTCCACAACATCCCAGATGCTCATTTTTACTCCATTTCACTCTAAATTATTTAAACTTTGCATGAACATTTAAATTTTTTATAAATGTATACTTATTCCATTATACTCCGCTACTACAAATATTGAATGTTCAACCCCAAATGCACTTTTTTATTGAATCTATGTGACACATGAAATGCCAACAAAGAAATTTCAGATTTTCTATAAAATAATAAATGGACTGAAACCAATACATTGCTTTTCCTTTTTTGCGCTCATGAAAAGCTGACTTCATAGTGAAACTAAATCTTAGCATTTCCACTTTACTTAAATTTTTCCATT
The DNA here is from genome assembly GCA_029814465.1 of Ostorhinchus cyanosoma. NCBI lineage: Eukaryota > Metazoa > Chordata > Actinopteri > Kurtiformes > Apogonidae > Ostorhinchus > Ostorhinchus cyanosoma. Next base: position 14,564 of record JAPTYQ010118517.1, on the reverse strand, counting down.
TTATGTAGGTTTTGTATTTATTTACTTTTCAGATCACAGTTTTTTCATCTCCTTCCAAAAAGGAAATGTGCATCTTTCATAAACATCATAAAATACACTTTTTTGATCCAGATCAGCTGTAAAATTCATCATTACAAAGCTGAAATGATGACAAATGTAACAATTTTATAGAATATGATGAATTTACAAAGTAGTTCATGCGATCTAAAAACATCACATATAAGATTAAAACACTCTCAGGGACCATTTTACTGCACAGTGAGTACTTACTTTAGTATTCATGATTCACTCTAAGTATCTGGACTATAAACAGTTCATATATCACACATGGCTTCAAATGAGCTCAAACATAATCCAAAACATTATATCATCGCTGTCAGGCTGAAACCTCTTATGTCCAAAGTGGTTATTTTTCAGGAAACTGGAAAAAAGATGTATATTCAAAATAAATGAATGGAGTTGAAAGATAAGATAAGATAAGATAAGATAAGATAAGATAAGATAAGATAAGATAAGATAAGATAAGATAAGATAAGATAAGAGATATTTGGTGAATCCCCAAATGTTCAGCAGCACAAGACAATATGTATTAAAAATAGAAAATAAACATTTTTAAAAGATAAAAAAATTAAATCTGTTAAAGTGCCGAAGAATGGCAAAAAAAGCAATAATAATAAAGTAAAAAGGGTGCATTAAGGTGAAATATTTCTAAAATGTGAAGACTGACCAATAGAATCATTTTATGACAAGAAAAAAAACAATAAAATCAGACTTACGAGGTTTCTGCCTGACGATATAAGAGTAAGAAACTTTCAGGTTCATCTGTCATAAATGTGTGCTTGAATGTTTAATGGATGTTTTTCACCTCTGACTGCAAAACAAATACAAATAAAGTAACCTGAACCTGAACCTGAACCATTTAAGGGTAAAATTACCACTTTAACTCGTCTTACATTAGGTACATTTTACTGGTAATAATACAGATCTGGACACTAGAGTCAAATACTAAATGTCAACAGCAGCCTCCGAACATGACAAACCTCCAGAACTAAAACTCTGAACCTGTGAAACTCCACTGGAAGCGCAGTCTTACCTCTGCCGACAGTTTGGACCCTTCGTCCACCAAAGTCTGAACCTGCAGGAGATGTGAGATGCCTCATGTCACAATAGTCTACCACCGCGTCCTTCGCCTCCCTCAGACCCTCCCACGCCCACGCTCAACACCGGGACAGGAGCGGAGTGGATGGCGGCGGAGTGGAGCGTCCACCTCGTCTCTCAGGCCGCCGCCCACGGAACGACCTTTGTCTGCGTCCGACGACCCAAAGCGACAACATGATGTCAACCCACTATTCCTGTCCGTCTGACAGGCATCAAACACCTGTCTGAGCCCCGTCGCACTCCAACAAGGACGGGAAGAGCCCTCAGAGGGGATATTTAGACACCGCTGTCATTCACTGTATATGTGTGTGTGTGTGTGTGTGTGTGTGTATGTGTGTGTGTGTGTGTGTGTGTGACTACATGAAGCCAATTATAGGTTATCAACTGAAGCCTGGTCACAAACACACAACTGACACAGGAGATGTTTGAAAGTAGGAAAAGTCCATCTGGCCTCAGAGGAACCAGCATTTTGAACCCTTCAAACGCTGAAGGGTCACGGCTGACACTGAGCATGTGCAGGTTTGGACGCCTGTAACTGTCACTGTTTGTGCAACTGGAAAAACTCCAGCGCTTTCTGAAACCTGAGACGTTGCACTTCGTAGGTTTTATCGGCTCATTTCACTCATATTTGTACCAGAAGCTGAAGAAGCTGTTTTATCAGTTTTATAACATGTAAATTGTACATGACGACTAGATTTGGAAAGAGAAGAGAAAAAAAGTGCCGTGGAAACGTGTAAATGGACTCACAGAATGTTTTCTACCTTTTTTGTAGTTAACACTTAGAGTCTGTATTTGAGCCGTTTTTGAATATTTTGGATTTTTCCTTCATGTCTCTCATTAAAAAAGGCTTTATCTTGCCTTATTTGGTGTCATTTTTTTCAGCACAACCTCACCTGTGTCACTGCACAGTTATTTTTTTATTTGACATGTTGTGCTTTGTTTTGCTTGTTTTTTTGAGGAAACTTTATATTAAATGTAAATAGGTTTAAGCAATAACAGGCTTTACTTCAGCCTAAACCCTTTCAGTGAAAACCCTTGTATATGGAACAATGGATTTGTAGTTTTTTTCTTTTTTGTTTGTTCTTTAAAGAAATTAACGACTCAATGTTATGGTTCAGTCTTTCGGGTTAAACTGAAAAACTTGGATCATTTTTTATTCAAAGGGTAAAAGTGGACGCTTCTATGAAACTGGGTTTATTTGATCACATCCTTATCCTGGTTTTTATCCCTGACTTTTGTTTTTATCTTCTTGAGGATTTGATTGTGTTTTATTGCATCTTGTTTTAATTTATTTGATCTTATTTTATGATCTTTTTCTTTTTTTTTTCTATTTTCCTTATTTTATCCTTTTATTTCTGTACTGATGAACGGTGGAACACTCAACACTTTTTGTCTTGATACTTGATCAAGTACCTGCCGAACAGGTTCAATGTGGGTTTTGTCGTAACGTCAAATGCAATTATTCTGTCTGCGAAACAAATCTACCCACAGGTAGAAATAAAGTAACCTTGAACCTTTTGGTATCTGTCACTTTTCCATCTTTTTAGACCCAATAATAAAAGGTAAATGTCGACATATTTCCTTCTAGGATGGACCTAATGATGACCTCAGATAAAAGGATAGTTTGTTAATGTCAACATTTTCATGTCATTTTACATTTTTACACTAAAACCAACAGAAAAAATTATAGTTGTCATTATTTAGCAGTTATTACGATATCGTCTGATCCACTGTAGATCATATTGGTCTGTTTGTGAAGCCTGAATTCAAATGAGTTGAAGTTTTATGAATATATTCAGTATCATTTTTGAACTGGGTTTATTTTAGTACCTGTCACTTTTCCATCTTTTTAGACCCAATAATAAAAGGTAAATGTCGACATATTTCTTCCAGGATGTTCCCAATGATGCACAAAAATGTATCCTCTTGCTCTGATCCATCCCATAATTAATGATCACCATGACACTGAAGTGACAAAGATCCTAAAACACATTCAGCCCAATATGATCTGAAAATAATAGTAAAATAAACTATAAATAATAACTCAATTAATAATTCAAACTAAATGTACTAAACCCTTTTGTTGGTCAAAGTCTGGAAAATCCAAACTACATAGAACAACTTTAAATTCTAATCAGTTTTTAGGTAAAAAAAAAAACAAAAACAAAACATGAGAGTCTAATAAAATACTGACAGTGAAATATGTATTTAACATTAATCAGTCCAGTTATTTATATTTCTGTACAAGTTAAAAGTCGTTTAAGAGCTTTAGAGATGATTCATGGACTAAAGATAAGGTGTTTTGGTTCTTTTGAAGCTTGTGGGGTTAACATAGTATTTCAGTTAGACAATAATGGCTGAGCAGAGTGAATATCTATGCTCTGACTGTTGTCAATGACTTCATCTGAATGAATGTTGCCGTAATCAGAGACGCGTCCTCCAACAGCAGAAGCCGAACAGACTTAGTTTAGAGCTTTACTGTAGGAAGAATGTGGACGAGAGCGCCCGGAGACCTGCCCTTTCTCACATTACACCCACGCATACACACTGTTTTCCACCTGAATATGGGATTGTTCGCATTCGAGCTGAAACCAAAACTGGCAACGACGGAACGATTTTAACTGAGGTGAAAAAAGACGACTTTCACAAACATCAGAACTGAGCAAAACTTTAAAAAAGTCCTAATTTTCACGTTTGATACATCTATGTAATACCTAATATTTTAACCTGGGGCTATGTCTATTTTATTTATTTATTTATTTTCCTTATTTTGAATGTATTTATTTTTATTCTCTTCTATTTCCATTGGCTCAGATATTATTTTTGTACATCACAGATTTGTTGCTGCTTGTACTTGACTGGTTTCTGTTGCTCAGAGACTTTGTTCTCATGTTCTCGTTCCTGCTGTTGCTCCTTCTCGGAGGGTCTTGGGGGGAATATGAATATCAAAGGTGATGTATAATGTATGCACTGTAATTCCACTTTTTTTGTATGCACTATTACATTGCTCAAAAAAAGATAAAGAAAAATAAAGTTTAAAAAAAGAAAAAGAAAAAAAAAGAAGTGACTAAAATGAAAATGAATGTACACTAAAGTCGGGTTTTTTTAAAGCAGGGGTCTCAAACATGTGGACCCCCAAAGGTTCCAATCCAGCCCGTGGGATGAATTTGCAAAGTGTAAAAATTCCACAGTCAAAGCGAAAGAACTCATGTTATTTTAGTTCCAGTTCCAGATCCAGACCAATAGGATCTACAGTCAAATAATTACCTACAGAAAAGAATGACTCTGCATTTTCTTCTCGGTTTGATGTGAAAAAAATGTAATACACGAGGCCTATAAATAGTGACAACTTCAAATGTTTGTCTTGTTTTTGTGCAAAACATAACATAAAATTATGAAAATATGT
>JAPTYQ010118517.1:0-5000 GCA_029814465.1 Ostorhinchus cyanosoma | reverse complement strand
TGCTAATTAACGACAGGTGCTATGTGTGTTAAGATGAGTAAAACAGACTGAATTTCTCTACAAGGATAATAAGGTGAGCTAACCTTTAATCTGCTAATGCTAATCGCTAATGCTAGGTGTTATATGTGTTCAGATGGTTAAAATGCAGAGACTGAACTTCACTGTGCTAACGCTAATCGCTAATGCTAATTCTAGGTGCTGCGTGTATTGGGATGGTAAAATACAGAGTGAATTTAAGTGAGGTAGCTTTTAATATTTTAATGCTAATCGCTAATGCTAGATGCTATGTGTATTTGGATAAATACAATGTTGTGCTAATGCTAATCGCTAATGCTAATCCTAGATTCTGGTCGTACTGGGATGGGTAAAGTACTGAGATTGAATTTGCTACAGGGATAAAGTGAGTTAACCTTTAATGTGCTAATGGTAACCGCTAAAGCTAATGCTAGATTCTGTGTGCATTAGGATTGGTAAAATGCAGAGACTGAACTTCACTGTGCTAATGCTAATCGCGAATGCTAATTCTAGATGCTGTGTGTATTGGGATGGTAAAACACAGTGACTGAATTTGGCTACAGGGATAATAAACTTAAGCTTTAATTATGTGCTAATGCTAACCCTTAAAGCTAAGGGTGTATGTGGGTAAAACATAGACTGAGTTTCCCCATGGGCATAATAAAGTGAATTAACCTTTAACCTTTGAAGACCTGGATGTATTTCTGTCAATATGTTTTCTGTGTCTGAACTGCCTTTGTTGTTGTTATAAACAGTGCCCAAATGGCTGATCATTAGTATCAGAATAACCCTGAAGTCCTGCAGCTGTTCCGGGAGGCGTCCCTGAGAGATGATGTCACGAGATCCTTCAGGAAGTATGTCTATGGGGGGTCAGTGGGGGTGAAGAAGGGGATACATGTATTCTTAGACTGCAGTTTCCTCTAAAGGATGTAGATAAAACCCACTCCTCTGGCTCCTCACTCATATTTATCAGAGGTAAAAATGTTAAGTGTTCCCTCACCTACTTAACCAGTTTCCCTCTTATCTGCGTCTTTGACCCCTCTTATCTCCTATCACGGCCCCCATGAGCACACACAAAAACGAATGTGCAGACTTTACATCCTGCAGACACATAAATGAGCATCATGAGGGGGTCTGAACAGCTGCATCACCGGTCTGGACCAGGGGGCACGCTTGTCATCCGCCATATGTTCCCCACACACCCAAAAATAAAACCCAGCAGCAAAATCAAGCACATTCCTAGACAGACGGAGGAAAGACAAGAGGAACCGGGATGGGAAATGTGGAAAAGTCAAAGCCGGGGAAGCAGAACTGACCACTTTATTATTCGACAGGAGAGGGTTACGAGTACGAACGAGAAGCCTTTTTCCATCCCTGGCTTCCAGCTCCTCTTAGATGAGCTATTTTGATCCTCTAGGTCGGGTCTCGTTCCCATCGAGGCTTATCGAAGTTATGCCTCACCTCACACATCCACTATAAGGACAAAAGTATGTGGACACGTTGAATTCAGGTGTTTCTCTTCTAACGGGTCTGGGATAAAAACAATAAGGAGTAATGTCAGAATAGAGTTTATATTGGGATAAATATCATTGCATTGGTTAGTTTGGTTTAAATTTCCTTAATTTCTCTCGACATCATTTTTTAATATCCATGACTATGATTTTAAATGTTCTACCTTGAAATTTCTAAAAATGTTTTTCATTCTCTGACTGTAAATAATAATTTTCTACCACAACTACCCTTCTACTTTCTCGTGTCCCAGTACATATGCTTATCCATATATGTATCCACTGATGTTCATAAACAAAATGGACAAAAGTATTAGGAACCATCATGTCTACAGCTGTCAGATGACCTGCTCTTAATGATCTGACAGAAAATCATCGATATTTCCTAAAGTTGAATGGCAGATTTTAGAATTTAGAGGTAGAACATTTAAAATCAAAGTCATGGATAAAAAAAAAAAAAAACTAAATCAGGGTTGAAATTCAGTAAAAACTCATCTCTGAGGCATTTTGGAAACAAAAATAACAATTTAAACCAAACTTACCTATGCAATATTTATCCAAATATAAAACTATATTCTGACATTAGTCATTATTGTTTTGTATCGCAGACCCCTGTTGGAAAAGAAACACCTGAATGCAATGTGTCCACATACTTTTGTCCATGTCACGTACGTGCAAATGACGTGTCAGTGGTCAGAGGAAGCCGTTGGACAGCGATCAAACCCTCATTACGGTGACCTTATCTGCCTGAAAATCCCTGATAAAGAGGGGCCAGAGCAGCTCCACCAGGGGCCGTCCAACGTTCAACGTCAGCCGGTGTGAGTGAGGTCACATTCCGCCTCCTCCAGAATAGATTTTCTTATTAGAGAGAACATTCTGGTCTGTCAACAGATACAAACGCAGATGGATGAAGTATTTGAAGAAACCGAGACAATAATCCGACTGTAGAGTTACAATCTGAAGCAGTGAGATTTACTGTACGTCAAGTCAAATCAGTGTCATGTAACGTCTCTTCATTTAACTTTTAAGTAACGTATTACCACTTTTCAGTTAAAATCAGGTATTTTGTCATTTAATTCACTGATCTATATATGTCACCATTTGTCATAGTATTGTCCTCTGTTTTGGATTTTAGAGTGAAAATCATGTATTTTCCTATATCTAATTCACTGACCATGTAGATGTTCATTAAAGCTCAGAGTAAATTCAAAGGTTATGATATCAACACAGAGGAAACTGCAAAAAAAAGCGACATTTTCAGAAAAATCTATCATAACTGAGCATAAAAATAGCATCTACAACCACTGTCCTTTGTCAAACTACATGAAAAAGTGAATTTCTCTCTACTTTTAACCTTTCCTAAGTGAGTTATCAGCATTTCTCATAATATAACCCTCCATATTTTGCCTATTTTAGATATTCACCATTGTGTAACTTACTGATCAGGTCAAATATCAAAGTATATTCAAATGTTATTATATCAAAACAGAGAAAACGGAATAAAAAGTGACTTTTTCAGCATAAGATCATAAAATTAACGTAAAATAAGTGTCTACAACTACTGTCATTTCGTCATTATCAAACTACATGAAAAAAAATTGTTTTTAAGCCTAGTAAATGAAAGGGTTGTTACAATAAAACAGATAAAACTGAAGAAAGAGTGAGTTTTTCAGCTAAATATCATGAACTGAACAGAAACCCAGTGTGTCCATCCACTGTTATTGATCCAACTCCATGGGTTTTACTGGTGAATCGATGTTGTAGAAGATGACAGTGTTTCCACGGTAACTAAACGTCCAAATGGGTCATATCTGATGACCATGAAAAGATGAAGAACTGTATTTGCACTAATCATTGACATGTATTGACAGGATTAGTGGATCAACAGGTATGAAACAGTTTAGATCAGTAGATGGTTTTCAACACTGGTGACTAAAATAAACACAACACACTGTTAAGGATTAAACAAGGGATTTTCCAAGTGTTTGTGTCGTGATGTTTTACAAAAATCAATGTGTAACTGGCGTTCATTTCATTTTTTTATCCCTTCAGTGAACATCAGATTAATGCCACTATTTACATGCACTGATAGGATTAAATTACATGATAAATGTAATCTATTACTGTAGAATCACATTTAATCTGTAGTTTTACACCTTTTTACTCTTATTTTGGATTGATTTTTACCATATTCGTAGAAAAGTCATCAAAACATAATCAACTGAGTGAAGTTATTAAGATGCTTTTAATATTCATTACATGTATTCTATTATATCTGATACATTTATTACAGTATTACTATTTTTTACATTCTATTTTATGTATATATTGTTGTTATGACTACTATTACTGCTATGATTTTACTATGTTTATCCAGTGATTACATACATACATGTAAATATATGTGCATATATTTAGAGTTTAATTATCACAACATATCACTTTACAATATGTACATAATATTTTCTTGTAATATTTATGATATGTGTACATTTGTTGCTGTACTGCTATGAGAACCTCAATTTCCTGAAGGTTCTGCCCAAGGAATCAATGAAGTTCAATTTAATCTAGTTCAGTCTAATCTAAACACCATAAAACTGGCTTTATATGAATCAAACCATGCATCTTTTAACCAAATTCTAAAGAATCTTTGTGTTATGATGAGGAAATACACCTCCAGATCATACAGTGGCACTGAAAAACCAACACAATCATGACAGAAGCAGAAGAATTATGAAAATGTAATGGGCTGAGGACTGAAAGATACCTTATAATCTCACGGTTCATAATTTAAATAAACATTTAATGGGCAGTAAAATAAGTAAAGCTCCATTCAGTCAGAGAAAAAAATTCTTCTCCCACCCCTTGTTTTCTTCAGTTTCTCGTTCATTTTAATGCCTGGTCCAACTAAAGGTCCATTTTTTTTTTACAAATGTGATGATACCAACAAAAATAGCTCAAAGTAGTTGAATTTCAGAGCTCATATCTATCTATTTTACATGTTTTTTTGATAATAATCAGTATCACTTCAGTTCTTACACCAATATCTGTGTCATTGTACTGACAAAAGCAGTGCTTTTAGGCATTCCATGTTTTCTTTTCCGTCTGTTTTAGTCACATGATCCACACAGGCGTTAGTATTTGATTACAGAATCGTTGTTTTTCATGGCTTTTGATGGTCTAATCCTTTTTTCTGTGACTGTATTTCAAACACACCGAGCACAAACTGACCGTCATGTCCCCTCCTCCAGTCATTCCCTTCATGCACATGCACACACTGGGGGTCATACCTTGGCCACCTGTAGAGGCTTCTGGTGCTCGGCCCCCCCCTGCAGCCTGAAGCCCCAGGGGGCCCCACCTGAGAGGGACACCACGATCTCCTCCGCCACCATCCCAGCTCCGAGCTCCACAGACCAGATCCACGGACCTGGAGCCACAGACTGGAAGATGAGTATGGGTGTGTGCTCCTCCTCTGGG
>JAPTYQ010118501.1:0-14295 GCA_029814465.1 Ostorhinchus cyanosoma | reverse complement strand
CCCACAGTATAGACAGGCCCACATGCCCATTGACTGTACACAATCTGCATGTGGTTATGTTAAATGTTAATGTGCTATTTTCATGTAAAATGCCTTCACTATAAATGCTCTTGTCTTTGTTTGTCCAGAGAAACATCAGTGTACCACTCTGAAGGGCAGTATTATGAGAGACAACACAAACAAGCGCTTTACAATCTCAGATACATCTTAACCTCAAGAGGCAAGTTGTATTTATGTCTCTAAAATACTGCCATGTATTGCACTTTTATTGCTACTACTATTACTATATAGTGTTATCACGAGCCACCCATATTTTGCTGTATATCATACTTTAGTATTTTATGATTGTATGGTGATTTTTGAGGGCTTTGTTGGAAGTGCAGTAGGGATTTGCGTCATTGTTTTGTGATATACAGAGGTAGGCAACAGTAGGTGGGAAAAACGGACAGAAAACACTCAAAAGATGAAAACAATTCCCACCCTGGTTTCTTACAGTTAGTTAATTATGTCTGTAGATGTTGTGAGTTATAGTTATCATTGGTATTGTCTATTTGCATCTATTTTTTTACTCTTCTTTTGTGGTCTTTTTTAATGTTCTTATTGTGTTTTATATGTTAAATTGTTATTTACGTAAAGCTTCTAGTTATTGCCATTTTGACTGTGACTCCATGAAAGACAAGATCTCAATGGGACCGTCATGGATATATAAAGGATTCATATAAAAATTTATTATAATAAGAATTAGATTAGAATTTGAATTTTATGTCCAGCAATTCAGCTATATTAGACTGAACTGTTCAGTCCAATAGTTATGTCTCTAATTAAGGGAACTATAATTGATTTCAGACATGCATTATGGAGTGTAAATTTTTTAGGATAGAGCCAGTCATTTAATCTGCTACTGCCTTTTTTTCCCTTTACTGGCACTGAATTGTCATCATTTCTGCCTTTAAAAATCCACTATCAGTCGACCTCATCTGTTTTCTTTTTATGTAGTGCTGCTGATTACTTGTATTTACAGAATATACTAAATGTAACAGGACTGTGCCACATTCTGAGGCTGGGATCCAGATTTAATAGCTAATTTTTTTTTTTTTCAAAGTCAGTCTAAAATAAGGAAATAATCTTTATTTTTTGTCCTTGTGTTTCTTTTTTGAGGCAGTTGTTGATTAACTAACTAATCATTTCAGCCTTCATGTTTGTATACTGGATATTCATATGAGAATTTTGTCATCTCCTAGGCCTGTGCCAGCTTATGGAGCTGTTTGTAAATCTGCTTATTGTCATCTGTGCCGGTGTGCCGCACAGCAACAACGGGGGTTACCGTGACCTGGCCAGCCTCGGAGGAGTCTACTACTATCACTTCGGAGGAGCAAGTGCCTTCAGTGGAACCCAGGCGGACCGGGTGAAAGAGCTGGACCAGCTGTTCCATCAGCTCAAGCGGCCTCCGTACGTCTTCACCATGGCTTGTGGCGGGTGTTTAATGAGCTACGCCTGCGTGATGCTCGCTCTGGGGATTTTCCGAGTGCCGTACCGCTGGCCTCCTGTGCTGCTGGGGGAGGCTCTGATAAACCTCCTCATCGGCCTCGGCTACATCCCCGCACTGGCCTTCTTCTTTATTAAAGTGCAGGACACCTACAGTAATCCCATATGTAAGGAGCGAGAGGAGCTCTACAAGAGCAAGGGGCATAAAGGCTTTGAGTGCCAGTTTCACGGAGCTGATATTGCAGCAGGTCTCTTCGGGGTTCTGGGGTTCTTTGTGTTTATCTTTGGTGCAGTGTTGGCTGTCAGAGCTTTCAGAGCAGTACGAGAGCTCAAGAAGCAAAGGAGGAATGAGGAGAACAATTTGTGAGAGTATATTTTCCTCTTTGACATATTTGAACGAAATAGGATCGATTACAAATATCTGTGAAGCTTCTTGCTGTTACATTAGTTTTAACTGTATTAATTATTGTCAAATGTGAAGTGTTTTTCGAAGACTTTTTTCATATATATATATTTTTTTTAAAGTTCTGTCATTTTCCATGTTTACAGACATTCATATCTGTTACATGCTCTACAAAGGTTTACTTTTAAAGATAAACTATTTGAACCAAACCATAGAAAGATTTTTTACTTGTAATTTTTCACCTTTTTTTATGCAGAAAAATGATTATGGGATAAAATGCAAATAAAGACACTGCAAACTTTTAGTGAGTTGTGTTCTCTCTGTGTTGCAGGGTTGTATGATAATCATTCCCATTACAGATTAATGTATTCCCATAATTTTCCATGTTATACTCAGTCATTTTCAATTAGTTGCTGATCGCATTGAAAATAAGCAATACATTATATCTTTTGGCAGCTCATACAGACTGTTGTGATTCAGCAAAGGAGGCTTCTGATGTGGGGAAGTCAGGTTCAGTTTTTGTTGTTTCCTCTATGAACACAAAGGGATTCTCACTGATCAGAGGGGTTCAATGTTTCAATTATATGACATAAGTGATACAAACATGTCAAAATGCAAATAAATAGTAAAAGATTGAGTGCAGTGGGAATAAAGGGTAATGGTAGTTTGGCTCCTTCAGTATTTTTTACATTTTTTTCCAAATCCACTTAGAAAAAGGATAGAAATTAGGTGTATTTATTCCCTGAAAGGTTTAAATGTTTAGAGTAAAAATATTACAACCAGGATTTTTGTCAGTGGGTGGTTTTAAATACGATATTGAACCTACAAGTGTTTAGGATGCTGTTTTGAACTTTACCAGTAGATGGCAGACCTACTGTGTTCAGGAATCTACTGTTCAAACAACAGGACTTTGTACATGATGCTTTCACTTTTACATTTGTTGCATTTTCTTTTTTTTGTGTACTTTACCTTCAGAGGAAAATCTCAATGGAGCCCAACATATATTTATAAAAACTTTTAATTATAATACAACATCAGTTACACTATTATTACTGTATATTTATTGGCATAAAATCATTATAAATGGTGAGCAAAATGGACACTGGACCAAAAAAATCACAGTAAAAAGTTTTATTGCTACTTGGCTTAAAGTTAATTAAAAAACATCTTGTCTGCTCAAAACTAATGATAGCAGCATTTCAAATAAAATACCAACCATCTTCCACTCTCAGAGTCCAAGAAAGTACAATTCAGTCTGACATAACAGCAAAAGTGCTCATTGTTAGTCCTGTTCCTAAATAAGAAAATCTTTCCTAAAGATTAAACAAACCAAAAAAAACAAACAAAAAAAAACCCCTTGACGTTAGCAGTAATCTGCATGCTAAAATAAAAACCTAAAAATATTGGATATGCTCCTTTTTGTACAAATAATTCACACTTTGTATGTACTCATAAGCTTTTATCTTGATGTGTATATTAGGGCCATGCTTTCAACATTAAATACAGTTATACTTTGTACTTTAAAATAAGTACCATAATGAGTGACAGTTTTCTGAAGAACCCCAATCATGTTGAATTCTGAAGTGGAGAGGGGAGATATAAATTTGCATGAAACAATGAAGTACAAAAATAAACATCAGCTTCTTGGCATTGAGAAAAAAAATATTCAAGCATTTCTAGAAAATAATGCACAGAAAGGAACCGTGAGATTAAAACAATGGCTACTTTGGTCACATGGAGCATCTTCGATCAGGATCATTCACCATATTCACGCAGAATTACAGTCAGTCCGTACCCACAGGAGCATGCATACACAAACTATACTTGTGCACTTCAGCTTCAGTTTACACACACAAACACAGACATTTTGCAACTGAGTTGTACACAGAGCTTGTTAACTTCCTTTGCAGAGAGGAAAGGATCCCTTACAGCTAGTAAATGAATCAGCAGTTTAAAAAGCACTGACGCAGTAGCCTATTCAAATGCACATAGTCTCAAAATCGGTGCATATTACACCACCGGACCCCCTCCACTAAAGAATTAAAGGGAACATTTTCACCAGTGTATTGCACTTCTCTGTACCCTGTGTTCTCTCTTCCTGCATCTACACATACAGTAGGCATATATACACACACACACACACTGATCTACTGGTACATGGGTCATATCCTTTATGTTTAAAGTATGCACAGTACTGGACATTAACATTTGTTGCCAACAAAGAGACTGACAGAATAAATGTGCAGTGAATGTACAACTGTATCAAAAAACTGAAGTAGGTGGTTTTGCACTTGTGTTGATCATGAAATTCTCACTTGCTGATGTAGCAAAAATGGACTGAAAATGAAAGGATTTGACAAAGTCACAAAATAATGTTGCACAACTTACACACGCACCTCTGTTACATACGTACCGCCAGTCGATATTCATTTTTAGACACATTAAAAGAAGGGATTCTTGTAGTTTTAGGTGATTAAAAGTAAACCACAAAATTACAATAAATATATACAGATGACACTTGCATATTTGTGTAAGGAAACACTATCGTCTCTCTGGAAAATGCAACTTCCTTTCTTGAACTAACCCCCTTTTTTCAGTACACGTGTCAGTGTTCTTCCCAATCAGAATCTGTCATCTATTTTTTTCTAGGTTCTTATGTGGCAGGTACACGTACATGCCCATCAGTGTTCCTCTGGCTTTAATCAGAGCGGTCTGGGTGACATGCTGCGTATCTTTTGGTAGGAGAGGTCTGGCTTTCCTCTAAGATATCATAACGTGAAGTGGTTGGCATCTCAGACACCACACAGGCCTGAACCAGAAAACAAACCATCAGCCCAGCCACAAAATGTAATTTCCCATTCGTAACTGTGGGGAGAAATAATCCCACACTCTTAAACTTTAACAATGAAGTCAAAATTCAGAGTAAAATGGAGACTAAAAACGTGTCTTCAAGTGAGCTGCGATAACTATTGGATCAGTTGATGGCAACATTGTGGGGAAAAAAACACTTTGATGAATGCCAGATAATCAGGAAATAGAGATTCAACCCCTACAGTATATCATGAATAAACATGAAGAAGAAATGTACTCATTTCCACTCAATAGAGGGTCGGAAAACCCTGTGGAAGAGTAGAGCAATGTTGGCAGATATTGTTAGAGAAGGTAAGAGCGCATATAACGATGATTATTCTGAGGAGACATTCTGTAAAATCCAAATATAATCCAAAACAAAAATAAAGCAGATATAAAAAATAATAAATGCTTGCCAAACATGTTAAAGAAGGAAAGTAGCACAGTCAACATTTTACATGATCATTTCTGTTGGCTATGTATTCTTAGATAAGAGGTGATATGTCAGGCAGAGGGAAGCCACAATAATCCCAGAACACTAAAATGATCATTGTTTTGTATATTATGTTCAAATATACATAACTCTGAATTTCAATATTTCTATATACAAAGTGCTTTTAATAGTGATTAATCCTTACAAAAAACTCACATAGCAATTAAGGCTTCACCACTGACTTACGCTGGGGGGGAAAGTGAGGGCAAGGGATTTGCCAAAAGAAAGGACACACCGTCCTTGAATAAAAGTCACACATAGAAAATGAATGGGATGAAAGATGAAGAGCCACTTCTTTCACAAATACTGAGTAGTGTTGGTTTAAGGCTAAAAGAGAACGAGGAAAGGTCCAGCTATGCAACAGCTGTGGAATGCCAGAATAACACCACTGTTGTGGGGCGGCAACTGAAAATGTACAGATAATGTAGTAATCACCAACATGAGCAATTACCTGACTTTGGCCTTCTTACAACGACAGCAGGTGGTGACGCGGCGCTGGTGAGGTCGGCCGCCGTCACCACTGCTTCAGCTCACTGCATGTTGTCCTGTATTTGGCTGAGTATGACAAAATAAAATCTAAAGTCGACTCGATTTGAATGTCAGCTGCTTTTTCTTTTGGCACAAGGCAAAAAGGTTTGGGAATGGATGAAGTGAGGTTTCAAGGGCTGCGTTATATTCACCTGATGATACAAAATAAATAGTTTCTATACAACTGTATTGCACTATCTGCCTTTGACTGGTTCTGGTTCCATATGTTTTCAAAGAAAAAATACTGAAATACTTTAACTGAATGGGTGAAAATATACTTTATATCATTGTGCTGCTGCACTGACAATGTTTTTTTATCTTAATTGTGGGTTGGATTTTACAAAAGCATTTCTCCTTTAACAGGAAAAGGCATATATGAAAAATGTGCAAGTGAAAAGTAAAGAACTTTAAAATATAAAGAGACACATTTTGTTTGTGTCCTGAATTCTGCAAACAATATAGTTTATATATTTGTAGGTATTATTCTATTTAATAATATATGTATTTATGTTTATCTATTAAATATATTTATACATTTATTAAATATCACATCCTCTTATAGAATTGCAGATTCTGCCAACAAATAGTACGACATCATGAACTCACAGACCGGGTTCTTCTTAAACTTAACTTGACCACAATTACACATCCTGAACATCATCTGGGTTGTGTTTGGTTGTGCATTCAGGACTGAGCCTAAACAATGATTACATATGAAAGTGGCTCAATAAGAACCCAATCTATCTGCATGGACAATAATAGATGTTTTCAGATATAAAGTCTTAGCAGCCTCAAAAGTTCTGATTAATGAAATGTGCAATCTTAGCAAAAGTGGAGATTTTTTCCCAAAATACACCACACACAAATACTATATCCATCATTCATCTCCAACTGTCGGACCATGTAATAACTCTCTTTAACACCTTGACAGACTGACTAGACTGAAAATAAATGACACTGATGCATCCTGGGATCTCCAGTCCACTGTCCGATGGCATATATCCAACTGGACAGGAAGATTTAACAACAATGTTAATTTCCTATGTAATTTGTAAGATCATTTGATCATGCATGTCATAGATTGAAGTGTTAAACAACTGACTTTTTAGTTCTTCAATAGATATATTTTTTCAAATATCTATCATCTTCAATTTTGATGCTGACAGCTCAGGTACACCTTTGGGTATTACTGGCCAGTGTGTACTATGGTATTTAATTTGTTCTGTGAAGAGGATTTTATGTGTCCTGTGTTGTGTGGGAATGTTAAAAAATTAACATAATACATTTTCTGGCAATGTATGAACAGTTATTTTGTTTTCACATTTTCTAGTCTTATGTGCCTTACACATTATACAGATTTATTTCCTTTTTTAAGCCATATGAAGAGGAGGAAAGCAGTAGATGTGCCAGTGTCGGTCTCTTTGAGACTGTCCCTCCTCCAGATGTACCAAGATCACATCCCCAAACACAGCCAGGATGTGGAGGAGGTCTGGGCTGAACGTCTGCAGTAGGCACTTTTTTCTAGTTTCAGTTATAGGGCTTCACTCCAGGACCCGAGAGACCAAGGAGCCCCTGGAGAGGAGATTCAACCTCTCTGAATACGTTCTCATACACACCCTCCAGATTGCTTGATATTCCAAATAAAGGGAAATGTTGCTGACATGAGAAATATGAGGTATCTCATTTCATGTCGGGCTTCTTTTGGTCTATTGTAGCCAAACTTTTCACATCATCATCATCATCATCAGTGCAATCTTGGTCGCTCTGTTGTTGGATATTCTGACTGTTGTGCACAAACCATTTCACTCCAACTTAGTGAAACAGCATCACATGATAACATCAGTGTTCCACAAGTTTGTTTTGTCCTCGCAAAAGACTCAAATGGCAACTGGAATCAGAATATACTACATGTTTGAGGAAAATCTCCTTTGTTTCTCTGGAATGGCACAATCATAAAACTGCAGCCTGATGGCGCTCTGCTTTCCCTTCTAGAAGGCAGTATCATACACTTCCTGCTGTAAGATAGGAGCTGGGCCTGGGGCTGGGACTAGGTTTTGGGGAAAGGCAGGGGGATGTGGATGATCCCACACAGGGTCTTTTAAGGAGGAGGGTGTAGACAGTCCAGTCAGGCTGGAGACTATAGGGCTCTGGCCTCTAAGCTGCTCCCTAACTTCCTGCTCCAGACAAGGGGGCACAATAAGCTGGTCCTCCGGGTCCTGCTGAGCTGGGGCAGTGAAGTAGCCTGACTTCTTCTTAGGAGCCTCCAGGGCCACCTCAATGAGATTATGGCTATCCTCAGGAGCCACCACAGAGCCATTGGAAAGTTTCTTCCCAAACAAGCTGGATGTAGATGGCGATTTCTTGAGGTCGGCGATCTCTCTCCCACAAACGGCCAATAGGCAGCCATTTGTCGCTGAGACCACCACACTGTTCTGCCTACGCATTTTACCACTGGAAAAGTCAGAGCCACGCTTTTCATGGTCTAGGTCTTTGGGGCTCTCAGGGGCCCCTGACCGTAGTTGGAAAGCACAGCAGTGAATGTCTACTTCCACTTCTAACTTGCTGCCATTTGAGATCACACCCTCGAGGGGAGCTTCATCGTCACTATCCAAGCCGTTGTCAGATTGGTTACTTGAGAACGTGGCACAGGAGGGCTGCCGCTGGAACAGACCGGGGTGTGTTCCTGTCCCAGCTGATCCCGGCACCATGATCCCACACAACGTAGTGGCAGGGTGAAGACTACACCGTCGCTCTGGACGCGGTGCCGTGCCAGATGACGGGTGCTCATCAGACGCAGTGGAGCCCGCCTCACTGCCCACCTCTGACGCCGATGTCTCACTGTTGAACTCTGATACGATGCCGCTGCTGGAGGAAAGAGTGGCCGGGTCGCTGGGGCCCAGGGTCACAGACACAGGTAATGGGGTTGGATGGGGGCCGCGGGGTTCAGTGGTGGAGACGGGGGGCTCACAGGTGCAGTTGTCCTCGCCGATATGCAGGGACACAACCACAGCCCCGATGTTGTCCTTACATCCATAACTCTGGGCGAGCGAGCAGAGCTTCTTGGCAGCAGCACGTGGATCTCGTACAGCCTGCACAGTGCACACAGCCTCCTGGTAGGAGACACGTTCAAACAGCGCTCGATTTCCCAGGATCAAGAACTCATCTTGAGCACAGAGGGGCTCAGTGTGCACATAAGGCTTGGGAAGCACCCAGGGAGACAGATAAGAGCAGCCCAGCAGGCGAGAGCAGCATGTCACTCCACTCACTTTATTATCCTATAAAAGAAAAGTCCCTTATGATTAAAACAAGAGTGTATCATCTCATACAACTTTATGAAAAGAAAATTGCACATAAAGTCCACACTAATACAGATATTTTTCTAAATGGACATTTTTAAGATGGTGTCCTCAAAACCTTTATGTTACAGTAACATCTGCAAAAACAGGAGAAAGCCAAAACAACTACAAACACTTGAACAAGTAAGACTGGGTCAGTGGGCATCGGTAATGTTTACATAAGCAACACATGAAAATATACCCAAGAGGAACATTCTGTGCTGGTTTTCCTGGTGACAAAACAAGAAGTCAACAGGCTTTTTAAGTAGGGCACAAATGCCAAGTTAAAGTTGAAAGTGGTGACTGGCAGTGATAACCAAGTGGAATGACATCTGTCTAAATTTGCTGTTGTCATTCTTCAGGTTCATGGCCATAACACAAAGCAAAAAATGTGCATACACAAATTTAGTCTGTTATAAGTTTCCCAAATTCTCTTTTTCCACACATTTAATTAAAGCAACATTTTTAAAATCTGCAAGCTCTCTGGCTGTTTGAGTGACCTTAAATTCTGTTTGCAAGAGGCCAGAAAATGGTAGTTTTGAAACATATT
Organism: Ostorhinchus cyanosoma; assembly: GCA_029814465.1. Lineage (NCBI taxonomy): Eukaryota > Metazoa > Chordata > Actinopteri > Kurtiformes > Apogonidae > Ostorhinchus > Ostorhinchus cyanosoma. The sequence goes on along the minus strand of JAPTYQ010118501.1, from coordinate 4,651 downwards.
TGTATTACTGTGGACATTAGTGTTTCCACATATTAGATTAAAAGTTGTACTGAGTGTAAAAATGGAACACAGTAAATATATACATTGAACTTTACCTCTGTAATAATGGCTTTACTGAGTTTAACTCTGTCCATCTCCTCAGTGCAGTTCTCCAAACTGTAAACCTTAGAGAGTGGAACAGGTCGACCGTCACGGCACAACACTGCCTGGCAGGTCCCTACGTTGGCCACAGTGAGGCTGAAGACACCTCCTGGATCTGAAGGCTCGTGGTGGATGTAACACAGCAATGCAGAGGCACCCAGTTTCTGCCCAGCCATGCCCAGTTTTCTGTCCCATACAAAAACAAACAACAAAGCTCCTGACAAACTCTTTCATTCACTAGGCGTAACCCATAAAACTACAATAAGAATCTGTTTGTCATTTGACCCACAAAGAGCTGTTACCTGTGAGATGTAAGGAAAGTGTTGCACATATACACAGTGTCAACGCTGGAGTGCTGCAGTTCCTCGCACAGCACATCTCCCATGGTGCACTGCAGCAGTCTTGGAACTTCCTCGTTGCGGTCTCCATCAAAGATACCATAGCATGCTTCCACACCATCTCCAAATTGGTCTACAGCCAGCACAGACACACACAACCTATCCCCAACAAAAGGCACACAAACAGACAGCTCAGCAACCACCATACAAAGGTAAACCTCATACATGCCACTAAAAAACAAAGGGTGACAGCTGATAAAAGGCACAGCTGTGTGGACCCTTGCAGTGGCTATAAATGCACCTTACATTGTTACATCCATTAGATCCAACAGAATTATTAGGCTCTACACTGTCAGAGCAGCTTTTACAAAGATCTACTGAGTGCTAGGCGCCTGCCAGTGATTTAGATATTGACTGAGCGGCAGACACCTGCTCTATCCTTGTAATGTTGCTTCCCAGCAGAAGAATACAGGACCAGAGTGATTACATGTAAAGGATAACTGTCCATGCCAAGAGCCCTGTAGAGACAGAGTGACTAAGAATCACATTTTCAGCAAAAAAGGAATACTGTCTTTCTAAATACTACCGCCATATGTTGTTTTGGATTTATTCAGCCTCAAGCAAGACATTTTGTCCAAGGCTGTACTTTTGCATCTCATCACCTTTTACAGATTGCATATATATTGCTAATTGTAAACTGTATTATTGTATAAATGTATAACTGTATAAATTGTAAACTGCAATGCTGAATTAACTGTTATTTCTCTACAATTATGCATGTGACAAATCTTGAGTCAACAAAAACCTAACAACAACACAGGATACAAAGTGTTTCTCACTTGTTTCTTTGGCCACTCATTTCAGAATATCCATGATTCCATGGAGTGGAGACGGTCTGTGAGTCTCCTGTTGTGGTGGATTTCTGGTCTAGCTTCAGGGTAGTAATGTGACTAAAAAGAAGAAATTCAGAAATAATGACCAAGATGATGATGATGATGATGACATCACAACTTCATTAATGTAGTACATATAAGAAAAAATAAATAGGTTTTGCACAATGAGGAACCCAGTTGCTCCATTATGTATTCACTGTGTGAGTCACCTGAATAGGTTGAGGGTTTTGTGCTCCAGCATCAGGCTGCTGTTGCCTGTCAGGTCCAGCTCTTGCAGAGTGGCAGGCAGTGAATCAGGCAGCTGGATTTCAGTCAGCTCATTACAGCTCAGGTCTACGAGCTACAGATGAACAAATCACACATGAGCTGGGATGCATTTCTATGATCAGACACACTTGTCTGACGTGACACAAATAAATCCAGAATTATTCTAACCTTGATCTCAGGCAGGTTGAGTATCTCTGGGAAGACAGTGATATTGTTGGAGTGAGCTATGAGCGTGTGCAGTTTCTTACAGCTGGACACAGTGGAGGGGATAGTCTTCAGCTTGTTGCCACTTAGATTAAGCTCTTCCAGCAGCTCCAGTTTACTCAGTTTGCTAAACACACAACCATGGCAGTAGAAATGCAGTGATTTAAAGATACAGAATACAAAGATTATCATTAATTCATAGGAAGTAAATAATAGAAAATATACATTATTCACTGAACATATATAGCGTCTTGTAGCAATAACATGCAACAACTATGTCAAAGTTTCATAACTTGTTGACTCGTGTACTTAAATTATATTAAATGTTTTGGGAAAAAAACTTTGGTGACCTGTCCATATTTTCATATCCACTTCCCTGATGTTGAAGTGAACATTTAACATTACTTGTAGATATGACATGAATATGTCACTTAACATAAACTTTGACATGTTACCTCACCTGTACCATGATTTCTACCAAGATTTCATGGACAATGTGGCATCTGTCTTAGACCTCTAGACTTCAGCAGAAATTAAATACTGTGTGTTTAAGCTGTCATTATAACAGTGACAACTAGATTTATGTAGTAATTCTCAAATATATACACAAAGTAAAACAATCCCATAAAAAACACTGTCATAAATACTGACAATAGAATCCAAACACTTTCTTTCACCTGGCTGGGAAGGACAACAGCTGGTTGTAGGCGATGTGAAGGACCCGCAGGTTTTGATGTCCTACTAACACAGCACCACAATTCTCATTCAGGTTGTTCCCCGTCAGGTAAAGCTCCTGGAGAGTGCTCAGGCTCTCTTCTGATTGGCTGCTTGGAGGGATACTTTCCAGGGCATTGGCGGACATGTTTAAGTATTTCAGACTGTCAGGGAGCACAAAAAACAAAGTGTGTTAAAGCTGGGATTACTGTGACAATGTAGACACAGCGTATACATAATACAATACAGAGGAAAATGCAGATTGTGGCTGATGGATGTTTGGCCTTTAACATTTTCTGTTGTGCTTCTTATTGTCACCTCTAAACACAGGCCGTAAATGTATCCTTAAAAGAGCAGCATTGACTTACACACTGTTGAAGACGCTGAGAGAAAAAGGATAGTAATCTGAGCTGCTGGGGTTCTTAAACAATTTGTGTTAACTCATTGTCTATGTGTGACACACACAGTAATGAAATCTGTCCTTTTGACCCAGAGGGGAGTGGCCTCGTCACACTGTTGTTTCAAAACTGTCAGATTCACAAAATTTTTTTAAAGTACCACCATTTCTGAACCTTACAAATATTACGAGACAGTTGATGTTTTACTCTATAAATATGCTATTAATAGGCAGCTGAGTGAAGTAAGAATAAGGTTTAGTCATAATCCCATTTTTTGGCTACGTGCCTTTTCCGTCAATCTGGAGTGTAACTGCTTTCTCTGCACGGCTCTTAGACAAAATATCAGGAATCCCATCACGCAAAAAGCAGTGACTGCCATTACCATTCAGCATTAGAGACGGTAAAGTACATTAGAGAGCTTGAACTGCTAATGGGTGTTAAGTGATTTACCACACAGGAAATAGGAGGGCAAATGAAGCTCCAGTTACGGTCTGGAATTGTCCATTGATCTAGACCACAATGCTGTCATACGCAGATCTCCAAAACAATGAGCTGTGATACAGTAACTGTTAACTGCAGCTAAACAATAAACAAGTTAAAGTTTGAGAGAAGAACTACAGGTTTGAGCCCTTAAGGATTGTTATAATATAAAGGCCTTAAACAAATAGACATGAAGGAAAAGGATGAAGAAGGAGCAGAAAAAAGGATGAAACTCACTTTAAGGCTTTGTAAAAGAGACTCTCTGGGAGCTCGGTTAGCTTGTTATGTTGGAGGTCTAGAGCTTCCAGAGGGACGTGGTCAAGTAGGTCAGGCACTCTCTGCAAACGATTGTTCCCCGCCAGCAGCTTTCGCAAACTTAAGCTGTTGAGCAGCCTGTTGAAGGCCAGCAGAGACATTTAAGAGCCAGATCAGTACACGAAAAAAAGAACACACCAACAAAAAGGCAAAGAACTGCAGAACATGTCTCCTTGTGGAGACTGGAGTACTTGTGAAACCGGTGGCGTGGGCACTGTCAGACATGGCAAACCATGCTAATTAATCTATCATTGATCTGTTCCACTTGGCTTTTAAACAGACCTGCACAGGGATGTTTTATTCTTCCCTAAAGCCAACACAAAACTCATAAGTGGGTACAGTGGTCAGAGGAATATTATCTCATTTGGAAAAGCTTGCTGCTGTCTCATTTAAATGCAAATGCCTGTGCTGATGCCTGGCAGTGAATGATGGTAACACTGAGCCAAGCTCTGTACAATGACGACGCTTAACAGCAGACACTGTCCTCCACAAAGACACACATACCAGCTGTTTGTGCTAATTTCTGTCATTTCACCGGCCAAATATTTAAATAAACATTATGAAAAGCAGTCTGGCATTAGAAAGAGCAATTTAAAGGCATAATCCTGTACAATTAGAAACCTGACCTTCTCATTTTGGCTATGATAGCAGGCTGCTTATTAGATTAGGTTGAATAAATTCACATTATGCAACACACAGGATGAAGCTTGAGCATAAAAAGGTCAGTAACCTGGATGGAAGCTCAGATAAAAGGTTGTGTGTGATGTCCAACATCTCAATTTTTCTGCAGTCACAAACCCAGTCAGGAAGGTATTCCAAAAGGTTCCTGTCTCAACACACACAAATACACAAAAACACATACAAACTGAGCAGAACTGGAATTCGTCTTCTAAGAGCACTT
>JAPTYQ010118456.1:0-14452 GCA_029814465.1 Ostorhinchus cyanosoma | reverse complement strand
TTTTTTCTTTGTCAAAATCATGACTGCAGCAAACATTTTTGTATTTTACAGGTTTTGTAAAAGTACCTTCAAAAATGGCTCTGTAGCGCCCCCTAAAGACCACTTGTTTGGTTTTTGTATGTTCTTGAAGTCATTGTCCATCCTATTATAATGTACTTTATCACTTAAAAAAAAAATACAATTCCATAGGATCATTTCAGGGATATATTTGTTTTGTTTTCTAAAATAAGATTCAGAAAAAAAACATTTATGATCCTGTCGTCTTTTTAGTTTTAAATATCATCCTTCTTGTCACACTCAGAATGTTCAGATTTTATCTTCAGTGTTTGTTGGCAAAAAACCTCCAAAACTTGAACATATCTGATGTAAGATCTAAGTTTATGTGTTGAGTTCTCACTTGCCAATTTATGGAGACTTAAACATATGGTCAGCTTAACTCAAAAATGTCCCACCCCGTTATATCACTGATGTAACAGCGTGGATATTTTTACAAGAATTTAAAAGAATACTTATTACAGGGTGGGACTTAATGATGTTCCGTCTCCCTGACTCTGGCTGATATGCATTCCTAAAAGTTAAACATGTCACTAATCTGATAAAATGTTAATTTTCCCCAACAATTATGAGGTTAAAAGGTTTCTGGATAAAGCAACATCCCAAAAACTTTACTAAATGAAAAGCAAAAAAAAAGCAGTTCTTTGTGTGATGAAAATATTTGCATCCATAAGCTCCTAAAATCCACTTGACAGCTTTGAGGAGCTTGAAGACTTAATAATAAGACGATCTGTGTTGTGATGATTTTTAATGAGATGAGTTCATCCATGCTCATTCAAGAATGTCACAGTGCTTCTACAAAACGACACAGACTGGCTGTCTGTTTATTTGTACAGAGATGAAGTAGGCATCGGCATCTGTCTTAACTGTAAAGGACAAACCAGTCTCCGATTTCTAAATACAGTGCTTAAACAACAGGAAATGCCCGACCAAAAGGTGAAGTAATACATTCACTGCATCACTAAAGGCTGTAACAGAGACACCAAGAACAGATTTAACCTGTTGAAGTTGTTCTTTTCAGAGACCAGCTCATCGTTCTGTAACAGCTCCAAAAAATACAACTGTACAATCTGTCACACGGATAAGGGTTCACTAGATGTCTTATTCTTGCTGATTGCCAATTATATTGTAGATACACTGGTATTTATATTCCAGTGTTAACATTTTAAGGTTGATCCGACGACACAAAAGCCACACAACATCCGAGTTGTTTTAAGGTTTCCAGCTTTTTAAGGCAAGGTGAAACACCACCTGTATTAATGGCAGGGGAAATCTGTACAATTAGGCCTTTCAATTAAAGGTGACTTTACAAAAAAAGTGAAATAAATAAATAAACGTGCTGAGAAAAGGAACCTTCATTGGAGATCACGGTCATCAAAGAACCTCCATTAGACAGTTTTGGAGCTTAATGGCCAATATTTGGTATATTTTGTCAATTTTTCTGCCCTGACAAACAAGTTTAATCCTAAAATTTGCATTTTAGTGGAATGAATGAAAATTGTTTAACTATCTGTTGTTAATTCTTGAGATGACATACTGCACCGCAAGGCTCCCTTCAAAGTCCATCTATTTCCATTAAGCTCATTTTTCATTCCTCCTTTCCGTTCACCACAAAATTCACTAAATTGTCCAGAATGAGCAAAGACCAGCGATTTTTTTTTTTTTTTTTTAAGCTTTTCGCGCCCGCTTAGTCTCTGAACAGATGCTCCAGTTATGAGCATTGAGACAGTTCATCCAAAAGGAACAACACAAACAGCTGATTCTCAGTTTTAGTGTCATTGGTTGACACTTCCAAAGCTGCCACGTGGGAAGTCAGATCTCACAACCAGCAAGCTGCCTACAATGCTGGTTGTTTCTGTCCCAAAGGATTGGAAAAATGGCATCAATGGTCCCGTTGTTTCAGCCCGGCAGGCACACCTTCCCAGCAAACAGCAGTCCTACTATGGTGAAGAATATGGACAGGACGAAGAGTACGTAGGAGGAGCCCACCACCGTGTTGTTGGGGAGCTTGTACGGCTGTCCTCCAACCTCGTTGATGTAGAAGCCGATGGGGAATATGAGAGCAGCCATACAAAAGAGCACCACTGTGGAAGACAGAGGGAGAGAGAAGCATTACCATCATCTCCATCTGCCTCGTAAAAATAGAAACTGGTCCATCAATTACAGCGCAGCAGCACTCAAGACGTTCATAATTACAAAAAGCTTTCCCGAAATGAAGTGCAGAAATCTGACGTCAAGGAGATCTGGTTTTATTTCATTGAGGATGGACTTTCTTTCTTTACCAGACATTTTCTAAATGATAATGGGCGGTCCTGTATAAACCCTTCTGTGGTGGTACAGCCAAAAAGACTGAGGTTGACATTAAAGCAGGACACATAAATCCTGCCCTGTTATGTAACTGCTGCTAACTGGACAGAGGCCAGTTATATTTACCAGTGAGATTCTGATGCTCTAAAAGGAACAAGACACAAACACACTATAGCTTAAATGGTCATAGAGCCAAGTCTTCCCTTTTCAAGTCCTCCTCCCTTTTTGAAAGAACAACTTTCACGATGTAACTACACCCTGACAAGTTTGGACAAAGACATATCTTTTTATGTGCACATGTTCAACCAAAACACCCTCTCTCCTGACACCATTTTGCAAATTCAATGTCGCAGCATTCTGCACTCGCTGAACTAGCCGAACAGCCAGAGTAAGTTTTAGCCCCATTCTAGAACAATAATGAAGGTTTCCCTGACTGGCACTGGCACCCACAGAATAATGTACAGAACATCCAGACAGTCAACCCAAGATTTACTGAATCCAAATGGAGGTCACAATAAATACTTATTTTACCCGCAGAACCCGTTTAGTTCTGATTTTTGTGTGTGTGTTTCAATATTGTGCAGATATTTCCTGCATATTTCTCGTTAGAAATAAAGACACATGCTCATTACAACCCCGCAAAAACAACAAAGCTAAAGGCTGCCTAAGAGTTTTTAGGACTGTAACTAACAAAATGTGGGGATCTGGGGTTCTGGGTATGCAAGACTAATTAAACATGTCAATGCCTGTGATGATGCGTACCAAAATGAGGATTTTATAGGAAGAAAATGGCTCTACACACCACTTGCTGTTTTAAAATAATCTTCCAAATATTATTCAGATTCCAATGGATCAAACTGAAGCATATTCAGATTCATATGGGTCTACTGAGAACCATCGGACTCCCATCGGAGCAGGTATTTTACATTCTATAAGCTGCTGCCGTGATTGGTTAATATGTTAGTTTCAATCTGAAATAACACATTAAAACGTCATCACACAGGGCACAGAATTGCTCTATTTGACTGTGAAATCTGGTGGGTTTAAGAGGATTCCGGGCTTCAGTTCACTGTGGGAACAGACGGTGTGACAGCAGGAAAAAGGGGAGAAAATAGTCTAAATATATTGTACACTGGGTTTTGTTTAGGTAGGGATTTTTCGATGGTACAAGCCCCAAAATAACTCCTTCAGACCTTCTTAAGGTTCTGTACAGGTGTTTTCTTATCCTAAGCCTTTGCAGATGTAGCTACATGACTCTTTCTGCACACCCACACCTGCCTACTCATCCCATCCTCACCTCATGTCAGCCTCTTTCCATCTTTTCAGCACTTTTCAGAGGAGTGGCTTCAGATAACCTCAAAATGAAAGTACTGTTGCAATTCAAATGATGTTTAAGATGCACTGTGTAGGATTTAGTGGCTTCTGATAGTGATGCTGCACTGAATACACACTTGAACAAGCTTTAATCACCATTCCCTGAACCTACTGAAGAGATGAAATGGTTAAAAGCAGTGTTTAGTTTGTCTCAGAAGACTGTAGTACAGGGGGTCAAACATGTGGCCCGTGGACCAAAACCACGCCCTCCAAACGTTCCAATCCAGCCTGCGAGATGAATTAGCAAATAACCTATAAATAATGACTCCAAATTTTCTTCTTGGTTTAATGTTAAAAAAAATTATGGCTATAAATAATGACAACTAGAATTTTTTTCATTGTTTTAGAGCAAAAAAATAATATTAAATTATGAAAAGATTGACATTAACAAACTATCCTTTAATAATAAAATATAAACAACCTGACAAGTCTAAAGAAAATTAGGTGCAATTTTAACAATACAATGCTTATTATTAAATGTTTGGTGCCGTTGTAGGTCTAATTCGTAATGCACATGTACAAATGATAAATGGAGGCATAATATTGTATATGTAAATATTTTCATAATTATCTATCATTTTTGCGCTAAAACAAAGAGAAAAATTTGGAGTTGTCATTATTTATAGGCATAATGTAATATTATTTTTTCACATTAAACCAAAAAGGACATTTGGAGTCTTTATTTCTAAGCTATTTATTTGATTATTTTACTGGTCCAGCCCGCTTGAGATCAAATTGTGCTGAATGTGGCTCCTAAAAGAAAATGAGTTTGACACCCCTGCTGTACTGTAACATAGAGGAATCTATATAGGACTCACTTCCAATGTAGCTCATTCTAAGGTACTGATTTATTTTAGGTTTATTTTAGATAACTATTCATTTCTACTGATAGAGTCCCACAAATCCTAAACAATGCACCTTGAAAAAGTTTTAAACTGAATCATATCATGATGCTGCAATTTATCTAAAAATGCTGAAATTTCACATTTAACACTATTGATTCCATGCTCATTCTCTATGTAGGCTGTAGTCATCACATATTCAGGGAGAAACTTGTCATGAAGAACCTACTCCCGGTGAAAGCGATCCATCGGGCGTATCGGGTGGCCTCGCGGTGCCAGTGTGACATCACGAGCAGACTGCAGGTGATGGTGAGGGAGATGATGCCTAGGATGATGAAGAAAAGTGTGGTGATCCACTCTGGGGGCAACTGGGGGGGGATGCAGGTCCGGTCCCGGCCGTGGATGGTCTGACACTGCCGGACCAGGCCGACAGTCAGAGAACCTGGATGGAGACAAAGAAGGATAAAGTGGGTTTAGATACAGTTTGATTTTGTTGAATAAAAGCTGAAATGCAAATTGGCTCCTGTTCACATCACTGTGTTTACTGTTCCCCGTTTTGTTCATTTCTCTGTCTGAGTTGCTGGTTTTCAATCAGTAAATGGTAAAAGGACTGCACTTATACAGCGTATTTCATACAACTTCATGGTTCCCAAAGCGCTTTACAAGACCTCGCATTCACACACACACACACACTCATACACCAGTAGGCGGCTGCCGCCATGCAGAGCTCTGCCAGACCCTACTGGGAGCAATTCAGGGTTCAGTGTCTTGCCCAAGGACACTTCGACATGTGGACAGCTGGAGCCAGGATACAGTATATACAATTCATATCCTGTACGAAGCATACAAAGGGAACAACTCACAGTGGTGGGTGGCTGCTAGTTTGCTGCTTTTATGTATGATTCAGCTCCCAGGATGCACTGCATTTAAAGCTGCAGTTTAGTTTGACATAATTTCGCACCTGTACCTGACAGGAAATAAGAATTCTACCTCCCTCTGTGGTTAAAATTCTGGCATTTTATCTGAAAATTCTTGCTCCTGCAGCCTACTAGAGATAAATAAACAAAAACACAAAATCTCAACTAAAATAGATAAGCTGATACTAAACCTACAAAAAGAATTTCTCTGTTGACAGGATTTTGAGTTATCTGACCATAACAAGAAAAGTTCCCACAGTTATAACACATTTTCATCATGGTGAAACTGCAGACGCTTTTGTCGTATCAAAGAATTATGTGAACATGTCATCTGCTATTCTGTATTCACAATCTGAAGATAATATGTGTTCAATTGCTCAAATTTACTGATAGATGTAAACATCAAGTCCAGTGCAGAGTAAATCTATGTATCAGTCCATCATTTCTCAGCTCTAAACATTTGCTCTTGTTCTTGCAGGATGTGGAAGTTTCCCGCTGTAGGAACCAACAGTAAAAACCATCATGTTTGGGGTGAAGCCCCTTGGTACCCGCTTTACATTTCACAAATATCTGGAGGAAATCGTTCAAATGTCTCATCACTTACATCACCTAAACTGGGTGGGAAAAAAATCAAAGCGTGAGTAGAAGAAATTAATTTAAAGTCAAATTATACAACCCATGCATTAACATGTTTATACCGTGCCTCAACTAGCTGATTAGAATTTGGTTGGTTTGCACAAATTAATCCCAAGGTGTTACCGAGTGAACTGAGCTTTGAAGGAATACAAGATTACCAATGAGTTCTGCAGTCTTGGGCTGAGTGATAAATGTCCAGTTTTCAGCTTTTCAGAACTTTGGATTGAACCAAATTGTTTCATTTGTCATTCAGATCTTACTAAAAGCCAGTGTGACGTGTATCTGATGGAGCAACACACGTGTACATGATTCAAAATTCTGATGAGTGTATTATGATTCAGAGTAACATCAGGTACATTTGATCAGTTAAAAAGTCATCTTAGAATTATTAAATGTGAAAGCAATATCTAAAATATATGTGATATCATGACTCGTGTAAATATACATGGCATTTTTAATTGGTGTGTTATTTGTATGCATTATAAGCTTTCCACGTGTATGTTCACACCATCATCAGCCCCCTGTCCAACCTGAATTGATGCTTCAAATACCACAAATGGAGGGTTAGGGGATAAGGTTATGTGATCCAGAGATCTTGGTGTATATTCACATCAAATGGCACTGAATAACACGTGAAAGATTGAAATGCTTATGTATAGCACGACAAATGCCATAAGAACTGCTGTGACACCATTTCATGAGATCAGTCTGAAAATAGGAAGATCATAAACAGAATTTGCTGAAGTAGAAACAGTGCGTTTTCCGTAACACACCCAAGTAGTTCGGGAATCGCAATAACAATCTTGTGGTGGAATGAGGGAGTTCTGTTCACTGAAATGCTGGAAGGTTCTTAATTTGGATGAGTTAGGACAGTAAGGGACAGTTGTTTGTGTTATAACTGTATAATTTTACAAGGCTAAACATTTATTTTTAAGATGCATACAGGACAATCATAGGTGGTCCAGATTTTTAGTCATCTGAGACATTTACTTGTATTTGAGTTCAACACAGCTTGATGGAGTCATCGGTCAGTTCTTGAGCATTTTAACACAATGAGGCTAAGCTACGTTTAGATGGTAATGATCTGAACTGAAAAAACAAAAGTGGTGTCGCATTCTTACTTTCAATTTCATGTTTAGACATGCGTTTCTTGGGGAGAAATCTGCATGCAAACAGACACGCAAAAGTGTGAGAAATTTCCTGTTTATCGATGTAGTATGCACACCGGCTGGCATCACCACCACCAAAACCAAGCGCCTGCGTAGAACCTTTCTACTTCTCTTTCTGTTCTCTCCTTGCATGAAATACAACCAAAAAACAGGAAACAGAACACTACTCTCTATAAAGTTTCATATTAATTGCTGAAAACGACTCTTGGATATAAATTAGAGCAGCTAGGGCAAAACTTGAAGGTCCATTGCAGGGAAATAATCTGACATGTTGTTGTTTTCCTGTACTGGTGCATGCCTGTGATGTAAACTCTACATGATGAGAAAATGCAGTTTTGTGTTTTCAACCCTTTAGATGTTGACCAGATAGTGGAGTGTTTTTACGATTTCCACACTGGAAGGTGGTTTTTAAATGTTTTTGCATTTTCAACCCCCCAAAGCACCGTTGCCATCTAAACAAATGGCAATATCTGATCAAATACTTTGTCGTTTTCACCAAAGAACGTTGCTGTGTAAACTGAGCCTGAGTGTGCTGAACTGAAATATCCTGTTCCCTCATTTTTCCACACCAACTCTTCCTTCCTTTTGATTGTAGGTGCAGCATTAATGTGTATTATTGTCACCAGCCATGTTTGAGTTAATAACCACAGTTAATAAATGATCGACCAGTTTTTTTCTTATATTGGTATCTGCGTGTTGCTTTGGCCGATATGCTCTTTTTTTCCCTGCCATGATTTACTGACAGTCCAAGTTCACTGCACCTTCGTGTTCTTGGAGATACTGCTGTCCACACTGAAAAAAAAAAAATAAAATTTTTTTGCTGTAGTAATATTTATTAGGTTAACTGTCACACTTTTTATTTTCTAATTGTAAGTATTAGTCAGAACTGGAATTATTCAAGTAAAACTAAATATATAATTTGTGTAATGAATAAACTGTGTGGAAAGAATAATTATGTTCTGTATTTTCACATAATATTCAAAGGTTTCATAGTCATTGCACATGAACCTAGAAATACCAAGTAAGTTTTAATAGTGTTGCGTGTTTTGACTCCACGCATTCGCCTTGTGACGTGGGGACGGTTTGTGCCGAGTCATGTGACTCACGTCGTTTACAGTGTCACTGAGTCATGTGACGGTGTGCTGCCTTGCAAGTTGTAAATATTCATTAAAAGCAAGTTGCTGTTCTGTGTTCTGTAATTCTATGCCTCATGTTCTACCTATAGGAGAGAGTAGCTGATTGAAGTGGGTGGAAGGAATATTTCAGTTTGACACCATGACTGAACGGTCTGTGCTGCTGTCATTTATTTTAAAAAGAACTGACTTCAAGAATTAAGTGCATTGAACACTTTGTTTTGTTTTTTATCTAAATATGAGTTTTATCATGTGTCATGTTAGTGTTACCTGTTCTACCTTACCTTTCTCCTTTTTTTTTAACCAGTAGTTTAATATTAATTTTTGTTTCAATAAATGTTTCCTTGAAAAAAAGAAGATTTTCTGACTTTCATTATCATTGGACGGAGAAAAAAAATTAGTAACGGCTCCAAATATCAGCTTAGAAATATTGGCAGCCTGTATCAGTCATTGGCTAAGGCTGACTGTCCCCGAAAGATCTATAATGGTCGATCACAAGAGTTAATATCCTGCTGACTAGAAAGTCCAAAACTGACAAAACAAACTATGGCTCTATGTTTTTTCAGCCTCCATAAGTCAGCAGCAAATCTGGAACTTCACCTTTGTTAAATATGACACACACTCCATTTAGGAAGGTGTAGGTGATACACTGCAGAAAACTACAGTACAGTAGGTGTCCTATAATAAGAATGTTCTAGTATAGGATGGGTGCGGGAAAATCTATCAGTCTATCTATTAAAGCTACCACATGAAAACACAATCAGCGCACAGCTACAGTATGATAGTGAACTTCTGAGAAGAACACCTTCAGCCTCGTGTACTGCATCATATGACATCACTAGTATATACGTGGACTGGTACAGGCTCCCATGTGACAAATCCTGAATCCCTACAGTAAACAGAACCTGAGAAATTGTTGGTATGGAAACAGGGAGATGGTGTGCAGCAGTGACACCCCCCCCCCCTCCAGAACAGTTGCAATAGGTTTAAAGTTGTAGTATAAGCCAGCATGCAAAGATAAAGACAGAAACTGCACATAAACACTAAAATAGGAAAACACTATATAAATAGAATTATTATTATCATTATCATCATTATTATTATTATTAGTAGTAGTAGTATTACTGTTATTATTATCATTGTTAGCTGTCACGTCGATCCAGGGCTGAGACTAAATTGAATGAATGGAGATCAATGACCTGGCGTCAGACACTCACATCTGACGGCCTCTCGCCACCATAAGTCTGGTGGGTGCTGTGACGCGAGGCAGGAGAAATGCTGTGTTTAAGGCTTCCAGTTTGAATACACAAGGCTCCACACAAAATGAGAGACATCCTAAATGAAATCCTCCCACAGCTTCATTTATTCTTTTGTCTCCTCTTTCTCAGTCTTTCACAGAATTATCTTCAGTATGCAGTAAGTGCTTTCCAGGCAGACACAGAAGAGTATTATACATTTTATGGATTTATTCGGGGCACTTTAAACCCAGTCGCTGTGCAATTAACATAATTGTCATGATGGCCAAAATTACAAGCAACCAATATCACAAAGAGTTGTGGAAAAAACACAGTGAAGCACTGGGGCATATTTTAATTAAAGGGGGAAAACTGTCTAGAATAAACACCAGGTACAAAGACTCAAATTATATTTAAGTGTGTTTCAACTAAAGAACTGGCAAAAGGTGTATGACTAAAGACCCAAAACAACGAGCAGGAAAATATATTAAAATACATACAAAGGCCAGAAAAGATAACCTGTAATTTGTTAACTTGTTTTAACCTTTATTTAGCTGCCAAATTACAAGGAAAAGATTTTAACAGAGTAGCTATATGAATACATTTAGATTTTGATGAATGGACATGAAGTTTTGTTTTCATTTCACTTTTTAACCCTTGGAGAACCCAGGACATTCACTAACTGTTGTGTTTGTCCATTGTTGCTGCGTTCAAGACCGGACCTGCTCATCATCCCACGGTTCCCCTTTTCATCATGTCCATACATTTTCAATAGATGTGACTGTGACGCACCGCTGTTGGACCTGGTGCTGAACGTGGCCTGGCATAATCCTGATGAAAATACCACAGATACAAGGAAGAGATAGATGGTGACCTGATGACATCACACGCACCTCTGAAATGACAGTCTATGGATTCATATTGATGGTCCCTTCACATACAGTATATGCAGCTCAGCCATGTGGACATTGAAACACCCCCAGACCGTCACAGACACTGACCACTGCAAACGTTTCCACTGCCCTTCAGTCAACCTGAGATGAGCTTGGACCCAGAGAATTCAACAGTCTGTGCACAATCCAATGTAGGGCTTTCTCCTACCAAGTCCTCCTGAACCCTCCATGGTTTCTTCTGCTCTGACATTGAGGGGCTTCGAGGTCACACATTCAACCTTGGCCTTTACAAACTAGCATTTCCCCTGGACTCAATGAATCTCCTCTAAATATTTATATAGCCCGCCTAGCCATCGGCTTTTCACAGTGTATTCAATACTAAGAAAACAGTCTGGAATTGGGCAAATCAATGTGAAATACGTACAATCTATTCCAATCTATACCGACCAATCACAAGTCTGGGGGGGGCGGGTGTTTTGCAATGCGTCATACACAGCGGCTTCTTTTTGTCACGAGACAAAGTCAGTTCCAAGTCTGCAAATCTCTTTACAACTGTTGTCGGTTGTTTATTTGATTCAAAAATAAGGATTGAATTACAGATTACGCCCTGTATTCTCCAGTTTCTCCGACAAAAATCATAGTCATTGCACATGAACCTAGAAATACCAAGTAAGTTTTAATAGTGTTGTGTATTTTGACTTCACGCATTCGCCTTGTGACGTGGGGACAGTTTGTGCCGAGTCATGTGACTCACGTCGTTTACAGTGTCACTGAGTCATGTGACAGTGTGCTACCTTGCAAGTTGTAAATATTCGTTAAAAGCAAGTTGCTGTTCTGTGTTCTGTAGTTCTATGCCTCATGTTCTACCTATAGGGGAAAGTAGCTGAGTGAACTGGGTGGAAGGAATATTTCAGTTTGACACCATGACTGTTTCTCTGACAAAAATGACAGTAATCATTCACCAAAGTTTCTACTCGACCACCACTGCCGCATGCCATTTATCAATAAGTAGCCTTTCAACATTCTGTGGCTGTGAGGGTGAAACTATTGAACATGTTCTTGTTGATTGTTTTTGTGTTACTTCCTCTTGGTTTCACTTACAAAAATATATTTCCCAAAAGATTTAAAAAAAAAAAAAGGTCTTACTGAGCAAATTTGAAATTCTACTTATAGTCACTAATCCAAATTTATTGGCTAATGAAAAATATATAATTACTCTAATCATTATTTTGGCAAAATATTACTTAAACAGAATGATTTGGCAAAAAATATATACCCTCCTTCTATACATTTAGAATAACAGATTTGAACAGAACAGAATTTGAAAAAGAAAAACAATAAATTAATCAAAACAGCTAAATTATATCATGAGTTAAAATTTAACGTGTAGCAGACCCCTGAGCGTTGTTTTATTTTCTTTTTGTTTGTCTATTGTTCTTGTCTGTTCTTTCATAGTTCTGACCTAAAAATGTGTCCAGTGAATGTATCTTTTCATTGTTTGTGTTAAAATTGTATGCTAAGAATTGTTAATAAAAGCTATTAAAAAAAAACAAAAAAAAAACAACAACAAAAACACCCCACGCCATGATGGAAACATGCTGAGTTTTGTTGAAATTCAGGATCTGCTCGTGGCATAATTACATCACATCTGTCTTATCTGTGATTAGTTTACTCAGCAACTTTTAGTCCCGCCTTCATATTTGGATTCCAGATGATTCCTCATTGAGAAAGACGGATGGCTGGCCAGGCTAAATATTTTGTACTGCAGAAGGTAAAAGACATTATTTCTTGCTATTTTGCAGTGACAAATATTCTTTTTTGAACTGAAGTTTGATTCAGAGAGTTAAGCTACAACCCCCTGGTGTAAAGACTACGCTTTTGGTGGATGATCCTTTTATGTCCAATCATGATTCCTCACATTAGTAAATAACCTGATAAATGCGGAATCTGATAGAGCAGTGTTACTTCTATGTTCCATTAACTTTTCAGTCTTATGTTGTCTGTCACTTTTTTTTTTGAGTGAGTTGCAGGCATCAAAATCTAAATTGCGAATATTCCCAAAATATCTTTAATTTGGTCTGTAAAAACAATTAAAAAAAAAAAAACTTTTTACTGCACATTTGTTACATCAAGTGAAGGAACAAATCAGACCCTATTTTACTGCATTTTAGAACATGTCCTGACTTTTTCTGGAAACAGCGTATTATTATATATGTCCTTCATTTAATCAGGTAAAATCCTCATTGAGATTAAAATCTATTTTCTAAGAATGACTTGGCCGAGAGAGGAACACAGATATTCTTACATTAAATCAAGACACAACACACAAACGACACAAATAAAATACAATGCCTAGTTATATACTATAAAAGAAGATACATAAAGTAAGAATCAGAGAATGATTTCAGCACAAAATTTAGAAGCAATCACATTGACCTAGAGGACTGACTAATGCGCAGTAGGTGCATAAAATATATATTTATTCCTTCTGCTCTTGTGTATCCTAATAGCACAGTCTCAACTTTTAGAGATAGAAGACCTCTCACAAATTGTTCATTTCCTGTTCATCTTTCTGTGCACTATGAAGTGAAATGCAGCCTCTTAAATATTTAATGTTGGCATGAACTAGCCTCAGTCCCTCATCATGGATACTGAGGAGGAGGAGGATGGTGTCAGGACCAGAATGAAGCCCTCAACCACATCCTCCTGCAGACTGACCTATCCCCCCCTTATACACAGGATATCCTGTTTCTTGCTTTCACATGCTTTCATAGTACAGGGTGGGGGACAATGTAAATAGTGCAACCATTTCCCTGCATAGCGGACCCCGAATCAGAAGATATAATGGAAAAATTCTACAGTCCGGATGTGTTTTAGCTTTATCGCACTGAAACAAATGGAGAAATAGAAGATTACAGCACAATAACACCTAAAAATGAAATACCATGAGGCAGGATGAATGAAGTCAAGTTCAAAAATATTTAACAGTTCATATAAATGAGCTTTTACCCAGCGGGTTCGCATCTGTACTGACCAAAAACAGCTGAAGTCACACTAAACGGCAGATTTGTACTTAGTGTTGGTCTTTACTAAGCTTGAGGAGCTTTAATTCTCCAGGAGGCAACATTACACTCTCATGAGACCTAATTATAAGTCACACCTCATTCATAAACAACACTTCCCATCTTCAGGTAATTACTCTCTGGCTAATTAAACAGGAACCACAGGCTTTTACTACGCTAAGTGTATTAATTTCACACCATTATTTACTGTGTGCAACATGAGGCTAAACCTTCGCTGTGTGTCTGTTGTTGTTCTCAGTTTAATTTCATATTATATCAGACCGAGCTGGTGTAAGTTACTCATTGAGTTTTGCCAAAAACCTATTATAACAACTTATATCCTGTAGTAACTGAACTCTCCTGTCACAGGTTTGTCTCACCTCAACTGTAGCATAAAGGTGGAAACTGACAGGAGCCTCGGGCATTCTCAATAACTCTCAATAATAATAAGATGGACTGAAGAGTTGCAATCCACACTTATATCTGAGTACTGACTCTGCAATAAATTATATTTGGCTTATATTGCAGCCTGTAGTATGAGGCTCTTACAGTATTTCTTCTAGTAGAAGCTGAAACTACAGTCTGAATATGCACACAAAGCACCAAGCACAGGCTGGGAGTAGAAGTGGAAAACATTTGTAGTATTCTTTGAGAGCAGTTTGCACTAAAGCTTGTTCATACTACTTATAAACACATATACACACAAGTATGTGAAGTACAGATGTGTATTAAAGGCTGGCAACGAGGCAAAAAAATTTGTCAATATCAGCAAATAACATCAAATCAGTCAATATCAATAACTATTAAAATAAAGGTGTGATCATTGTCTT
>JAPTYQ010118072.1:0-41661 GCA_029814465.1 Ostorhinchus cyanosoma | reverse complement strand
GTGTGTGTGTGTGTGTGTGTGTGTGTGTGTGTGTGTGTGTGTGTGTGTGTGTGTGTGTGTGTGTGTACATCAAATCCCAGGGACTGTCTGTAAGCTAATTATATAACAACACCTCTCTCATTCACTCCTACACTCCCTTTCTTTTTCCCTCCCTCCCTCTCTCCCTCCCTCCCTTCCTCTGTGTCTCTGTCTTTCTCTCTATTCCTCTCCGGTCCACATACACATACACATAACACACAGTCTCACCAAACAGACAAACAAACACACACACACACACATACACACAGCACTGATGGACTACACAGAGGTACATCCTGTTATTGTCAGATCATTCATGTGGATTGGGCTCATTGTGTCCCGGTGAGGGTGGTGGCTGTCATGCTTACTGCTTGAGAATGTCTTGTATTTTACCCTTCAGCCTCCGTTGTATTGTCTCATGTTCTGAGCCTTGAAGACTCCGGTCTCTTCAGTAGGAGTTTTTGTCATCTCTTCCTTAGGACTACTAGTAAAGTTAATGTTAATCACACAAAGATGAACCGACATGTTACGGAACTCATCTTATGACCGCTGGTTTCTCTTAGTAGTTTTATTTTTTAATTATCTGGTGATTATCAAGTCTGTTAGAATGTCAAATTGTCAAAATAAAGCTTATTTTGGTCGTCTAGATCTCCAAAATCTGCAAAATTTCATCAAATAGAGGCTGAAACTGGGAAACACCTTTTGATTTCAGCCTCATCAAAAGATTTATTGAAAAGGGTCAGTGCTACCCTCTTACTGATTGAAACAAAAGAGCCTGATCCAGATTGTTTATTTGTGCAGTTTCTGTATATCTGTGATGACTAATGTGATGCAAATGCTCTTTTTTTTTGTACTTGATGAATGCAAAATTGACCAAAAACAAATTATTATTCATATTTCTGAAACATTTTCTACAGTTAGTGGTTGATTTATAGTTTTAAGGTGTTCATATACTCAATTAATAAGAGCATGTATCAGAGAGCTTCATCTACATAGCCATTTTATGCGTCTATGTGTGTGTGCATGTTGACTTGTCCTGGTGAAACACCTCCCACCCCTGCACAGCAAGGACCAGGCAAAGTCGTGGCTCGAGACGCCCTCAAACATTCTGCCATGGTGTGAATCCAGCTCTATAATAAACTGCTGTGGCATTAACTAATTAAGAGACTCTTTTGCAGTTCAGAAAAATGTTCAGATTTACGAGATGGTTATGTAAACGGTAAAGTAGTTGTTATTTGGAGAAGTATATTAAAGAGCCACTGTTCTCTTTACATTCAAGGCCCGTCTTTTCTGTGTTTATGGGTTTTTTGGCAGGTCTTACATCTGTAATAGTTGATTATATTGATACTGAAATGAGCATTTATTTATTTAGAGAGTGTCATCTCTGAACAGATAAAGGTGTGTATAGAAGCTTTGCTGCATTTGCCGTCTTGTAGTGATATCTTAGGTGAACCACAGTTGTGGAAAAAATTATTAGACCACCCTTGTTTAATGCCTGGTACAACTAAAGATACATTTGTTTGGACAAATATAATGATAACAGCAAAAATAGCTCATAAGAGTTTAATTTCAGAGCTGATATCTACACATTTTCCATGTTTTCTTGAAAATAACCAAAATCACTTTAGTTTTTCCATCAATATCTATGGCATTGTACTGACAAAAACAGTGCTTTTAGGCATCCCATGTTTTCTTTTCTGTCTGTTTTAGTCACATGATAGTAGTACTTGATTGCATAACCATTGTTTGTGATGACTTTTGACGGTCCAATAATTTTTTCTGCAACTGTATAAGGCAACTTCACAGACACATGTAGGGCGCATACCTGTACATCCAGGAAGTTCTGTAGTTCAATGCATGTATGTGACAGTGATAGACTGAGAGAAAAAGAATTCATTCAGGGCTTTTTAATGATCTGCTCCTAAATGGAATGGTTTTGTTTGTACGGATCTTACCATTTTACCAGGTTTCATACACGTCAATACAAATGGGGCCTTTTACAAACTATACATATTATCAGAAGTTGGTGCCAATAACTGTTTTAATACTTGGAGTCACAAATGAAAATCACCCCAACCCAGTTTGTGTCCACTTCTATATGTATTGATTGATTTACTTAATGTTTGATGTGATGTGAGATTCATATATTAAGGTATTTATAGCTTTGACAAAGAACTTCAGCTCCAGGATTCATTTTCAGACATGCATAAAGCCGTATCAGTGTCAGAATGTTTAGAGGGAGATGCAGGGATGACATTAACTGCAAACTTTTACTATTAAATCACTTCTGTAAAAATCCACTGAATGATAAACACATGTGAGCGATTTCATTTCCTCCTGAGTGAAAGTCAGAGCTGAGATTTTTGGCAACAAGCCAGTAGTTTTTGACTCATTTTAGACACAGGCTATGGACTAATATTGACAGAAACTTCAACTTTTCTTGTCATACTGATCTGTTTGCTGGCGTCATTCGCACACCTCGTTTTTGCATAAATTTAAGAGATTATGGGTAATTCGTTTTAACAAATGAGACACGGAGCCTGTTTTGATAAAGATGCAGGAAGTTGTGCAGCATTTAAGATATGTTGAGATCCTCCAGAGTGTTATTGTTTTTACAGCAAAGCAGAACCGTTGATAAGGGATGCATTATTCATTAAAAAAACTTATCAGGCCAGTATTAACATTCAGTTGCATTTGTAGTGAAACTGATGTCAGATGATGTCATTTCTCAGTTTACTTTTGAAGCATTTTCTTAAAGATTAAATACAAAATCCTACATATAAAGCACTTATCAGTCAAGGCCTGTGATCATTCCAGTAATTATCTCCTGTTGTTTTATTTCTCCAGTGACAGCTACATCGTACGTGTGAAAGCGGTGGTGATGACACGGGACGACTCGAGTGGCGGCTGGTTGGCCCAGGACGGGGGCGCTCTAAGCAGAGTGGGGGTATGCCGCCTGCTGCCACCAGAGCTGGCACCCACTCCGGCTGCCAGCACCCACAGCAGCTCCCAGTTCCTTATCCACGGCGAACGGCTGCGGGACAAACAGGTAAGAATCACAGAAACACTGTTGCTATTGTCATCAACAAGTGGTTACTTTCTGCAGAAATACTTATGGTTAAGTGACTAAAAAATCATTTCAGTAATGTTCTTTTCAAATGAAGGACTTTTAGGATCTTTAAAATAAGCAGTGCATGAAAGTGTGTGACCTGTATTTCAGTGCACTGGTTATTTAACAGTCCAAATAGGTGTTTGCTGTTGTCAATCAAAGCTGAATATACACGCCCATACAGATCTGATGAAGCAGGGCTGGGTATTAAATAACAACTAAGCATGTTTATTCAACACACGTATACTTAATGATTTCATGTTTTTAGAATTGTCTTGGTCTGGTTTCCTTTGCTTAAATAAGATGTGCAGTTGCTGAGTCATCTACATATGTTCTTCTGACAGGTGATCCTGGACTGTCCGCTGCGGAAGGACCTGGTCTACACCATAGCTACTCCCACATTTCACCACTGGAAGGTGGAAGACCGGAAGTGTGGTCTCTCCTTTCAGAGTCCAGCTGATGCCCGGGCTTTTGACAGGGGAGTCCGGAAAGCCATCGAGGACCTGGCTGAAGGTGGGGAAGCGTCACAGAGAAAAATATGAGAAGTGTTGACACGAATGACGCTACTAATAATGTAAAGATAAATGATGTGGCAAATTGTGTATAGGTTTAAGTAGTTCCCTTTAGCCATTTTTGGGTACATAAATTAAAGCAGTACATTTTTTTTAATCATTATTAGTTTACCATTACTTGTTTTTTTCCATCTATACTTTATGTTTTGAATCAAACTGCATTTCTCCATTTTCTAAACAGAGCTGCATTTGTGCTAAAGTAAAGCATACTTCTTAATTTTTCTGCACTTTCTTTTCTTCTCTTCAGGTTCAACGACCTCCTCTACAGCACTCCAGACGGAAGGCGAGCTTGGCGACGACGACGTCTTTACTGTAAGCCCGCTTCTTATGTTTGTGCATCAGAATTGGGTTTTGGGTCTCCAGCTGAAACTAAAACCAATGACACTGAATGATGGGGCCCCTCCCTGGTGTTAATGTAAAGGCCTACATACAAACTAACACTTATAAATCTGGCATAATGACAAGAGACTGACTGTAAAGTAATCTGACTCTTCACACAAGGCTTCACATGACTTTTCTCTTTCTGTAATTCAGAGTTGAAATGATATTTCATGTTTGAAGCTGAGTTGTTGAAGAGTTGAAGAAAATAAAGTACTGCTGGAAAGCCCTGGAGTAAATCCTGGTTCCAGCACATACTGGTTTGCTATTCAGCCAGAATCCTAAAGGAGTCATCTGCATCCAGCACATATTTTAGGACATCATTTAGGACCCCCTCCCTCTGACCTGCCACAATCCATGATAAGTGTGTGTTTTTGTGTGTCAAGGCCCCTCTATCTTAAGTAAGCATGGAGGACTCCCTCCCCCCACTCGGTAACCTGACACCATGAGCAGCAGGCCAGGTCACAGGGTCACTTCCTGTATCCCACCACCTCCCTCTCTACTGGTAACACCCCCACCCTCCCCCTTGAAAGAGAGAGCAGCGACCAAACTAGCAGCTAGCAGCTGTTTCCCAGCTTAGTGCAGGGCCGGTGATTTACGAGAGGAAGTGCCTCGTGGTTCATCTTTGACTCGGGCTGTCTGTAAGGGCCAAGACTAATAGGTGCTCTGCTGGGAGTGTACAGCCGCCACAGAGACACATACAAACACATGAGGAGGGGGGCGTCGAGCGCTGTCAGAGGGTGGAGCAGACCCTGAAATGGAACATCAGGTCTCCAGTTTTTCAGACACTCTTACTCTGACAATCCAGGCGAATCTTGAGTTCTGGTTTTGTTTGTTCCTGTTGATATAAAATTATATACACACTCATGTGACGGTGTATTGTACAGTGCATATTGGTTTTAAAATGTAAGAAAACTGTCGCAGTATAAAGACACTGTCATATGCATAACAGAGCAGTGACATTTTTTCAACATGACTAGTACGAGTCTTTGGAAGTTGATGTAAAAATGATAGCGTTTTCATAATTTTTTTAATATCACAAAACAATGCTCAAGTGTATCAATAGTGAGTTACACTTGCTTGATAAATAACTCTTGAATAAGTTATTAATCAAGTAAAAATGCTCAACACTCCTACTCCAAATCCTATTTACAGCTGCTTTAAATCTGCAGCAGTTTTGGGAGGTTTTATCAGACAAGAAAAGTCATTTCAAGTATGAGTCTAAATCTCTGCTTACTGCTTACTGAGTGTTCCTCTCAGCCTGTGTAAATGACCTTTCCTAAAGTTAGCGGCGGCAGGGTTTGCGAGGCAGGCAGTCGTGGACAGGGGGAAATGCTGTGGCAGATTTACAGCCTTGGGGTACAGGAGAGGATAGAGTGGAAGAGGGGGTCTGGGGGAGTGCTGGGATGGACATAACTTCCTAAATTATTCCTCGTTCACCAAACCTAAACTTACCCCAACCCTTCCTCTCTCCCTCCCTTTTGCACAGCTCTTCTCTCTGTCTCTATTTTGGCTCATTCACAACTTGAGCAGTCAAAGCTATTGAAGCAATTTTGGGCTTATCCCAGGAGAGCGACACAGGCATGTTGAAGGATGAATCCTCCTGAGCATTGAGTCAGGACATGTTTTGTGTCAAAAAATAACTTGACATGCCCTCTGTCCAGCCTTGGGCTTGAATATATAGAAAGAGGTTGTCCAGAAATAAAAGCTCTGCCCTGGTTCTTCTGTCTGTCCTCCAGCAGAGAGTCTGGTCTGTGTTTTGAATTAGTTGCAGCCGTGGAGGCCAGAGCAGGACTGGCTTAAACCGTATCGGCTCCTCCCCCGGTAATGTCTTCTCCAGGGGGGCGGAGCCTGGAGCGGAGGCAGCGTGTTATGTTATTTTTGGCCGGCTGCTTTGAGGGCTTTGTAAGAAAGCTGGGGGAAATTCTCAGCATGGCGGTATCCATGTGGGGAGCACTGCTCTGGACACAGAGCAGAGATATAATAGGGATAGCTTCAGCAGACAGACAGACAGATACACCAGATCTGGGTCATATAAGTGCTAGCAAATAATTCATAGTGCTGGTTTTAGCTTCCCCATCATTGTAGAATCATAGAGTTTTGCAAGTGGAATGAAGAATATTTGAAAATGAACTATTCTGGTGTTGAATTTCATTTGCATTGAGTAAGATGTGTAGATGTTGTGTAGAAATATGTGACAGAAAATATCTTGAAAAAAGAAAATGCAAAGCAATAAGTGCAGGCATGATTTGAGCATTATGTGGCTTGTGATGATATTTCACTTTCCAGAAAAAATACTGGAGATTTAGGATGATTTGATATCATCTTTTTGAAATTGTAGAAAGTAGTAAACATTTCTTTCCTTTCTGCTATTCTAAGATGGAAGCATCAAATAGGCCACAGGTGGCGATATAGTCAGCGATACACTTAATAAACACAGTAGAAGAAGTTGAGCCTTGTTTATCCAGGAAGACGCCAGGGATCAGTCAACTGTTGAGTCATTTGAGTTAAATGCTCTCAATGTCAGAACTCTTGTTAAAAAGGTGCTTCCATCTGTCATCATGTGCATTAACTCAAATCAACCGTGGACTAATTCTCATTTTTCAATACTGACATAGGCCAAATGCTTGGTCGATGCCTTAAACATAACACATGTGCCATTATATTAAAGTACAGAATACGAATCAGACAAATCGTTTCAGTTTCAAGTAGTTAAAAACATAAATTCAGCTTCACACACAGAAAAACACTTGCAGCTGTTGCCTGTATGTATGTGCTCCATACAGGCTCACACACAACCGGGATGGCATGATGAGGCAGGGTCCTCCCAACCTGTCTGTCAGCTGGTACGCTCTGAGGCCCCCCAGAGGCTGACCCCCTGTCTGCCTCTATGAAATCTTGTCTGTCTGAGCGTTACATGGCAGCGGCCGGACTGTCTGCTGTCTGGCCAAGGTTTGAGTTGGAGAAACGCCCTGACAGCTCTTAGCGGAAAGGGGACAGGATACTGTTCGTACACATTCATAACCAAGCAGAACATGAAAATAAAGTAGTGGAAAAGAGGGAAGGGAAGGCGGAATGTGTGGAAAGTGAGACTGAGGGGAGGAGGACAGTTTGTTGGGGGAAAAAGAGAGTGGAGAGGAAGGAGAGAAGACCCAGAGGAGAGGCCAAAAAAGGTGATACTGTGGATACAATATGTGTGCAGAAAACCAGCTTACCAGTTCCACTGTTGACTCCCCTTTGCAGCCAAATAGGTTTTAACACATGCAGAAGAATATGGATAAAAGCACAGGTAGAGCAAATATTCAATCAAATAATTTAGCACATGATATGTTTCAATCCCACTTCCACAAGATGAATCTTAAATATGGCCTGATAGTTCCTTTTTCCTTCCTCAATTAACTTCTGTTAATGTTGATAGTGTTTTATTTGAAGTTTATAATCAAAGAAAACTGTATTTCTGATACGAACCTCACAGTGATGTGAAATTTAGCAGCATGGCAAGAAAAACATAGCTCATTTTCCTGTTTTTCCAATCAGAGCTGTGCTGACACTTCCTGTTTTTGTTTGTCCAATCATGGCGTCCTCTTGCAGCAGCTATTTGTTTGGTTCATCCAATCAGAACGCAGCCGTCAACCTGCATCCTGTGTTTGTTTGTCCCCACAGAACACCACAGACAGCTCATCCAACTCCTCCCAGAAGCTGGAGAGCTCTCTGCAGCCGCTCGAGTCCTCACCACTTCCTCAGAGACATAGGTGCATGCTGGGACATCGTCATGACCTCCATGACCCTTACCGCCTCACAGACCACTATTTCCTGGACCAGGTGAGACTAAGAAGTGTTGACAAAAGACATCAAGTATAGTCTTCAAACACAACTAATTCCGGTTTCATTCTGTCTGTCCAGCCTCTGTCTCGGCTGCCCCGTCATGTCACCTTCCAAGAGGATGAAGAAATCGTTCGCATCAACCCCCGGGAGCGCAGCTGGGAGCGAGCCACCGAGCGTCTCCACGGACACCGCCCCTGGCTCACGGGCTATGAGGACTACCGCCACGCCACTGTGCGTGACAAGTTCATCCAAATGGACGACTCAGAGTCCTACGTCGACTTCGCCAAGACGGAGGCGCAGAAACACGACTACACCTACCCTCTGGCCCCAGCCCTGTCACCCTCAGACTCTGACCCTGCCCTCGGACCCTTGCCTAATAAGGGCCACAGTGGCTCTTATCGCCATGGCTTCTCCTCTGTGGTCTCCACGCAGCCACGCCCGTACCTACCAGGCTCCCCTTCCAGTAACGGTGGAAAGGGAAGGAAGTCGGAGGGCATGGAGCGTGCTCAGTGTGAGCACTGCGGTGAGGCCTTTTACCTCTCTGACAACAGGAGAGGTCGGTGCCAGGATGCGCCAGACCCCGTGCGGGCGTGCATCCGGCGGGTCAGCTGCATGTGGCTCGCAGACACAATGCTGTACCACTGCATGTCTGATCCAGAGGGGGACTACTCAGACCCGTGCTCCTGTGACGGGGGTGAGGGCAGCGTCGGGGGTCGAGTTGGCACACGCTGGCTAGCCCTATCCGGCTTGTCGTTGGTGGCACCCTGCCTCTGCCTGTACCCCCCTCTTCATGCTTGTCACAGGGCAGGGCTTGCGTGCGGCTGCTGCGGAGGCCGACACAAGGCGATGAGTTGAGCCGCCGCACTTGGAAAACCTAACCCAACGCAAGCACAGGGAAATGGAAGGACAGGGGAAAACACGGTGGGGACAAGTGGTAATGGCTGCTCGCTCTCTTGCCTTGGTTTCTCTGGGTTTCTCTACAAATTCCAGACACTGAAATAAGCCAAAAAAAAAACAGTTGGTGCATTTTCTGAACAGCCTGGGAAGATAAGCTCCCCCTTACGGCAGACAGTTCTCTCAGCTCTTCACGTGGCCATTTCATGCTCTGTTTCTAATGAGAGAGCTCTTTTTCAGGGGGCCTTTTTTATAGCTGACCTATATGTCATGTATAACATATGCAGGTACTTTATACTTTGTACACTGACTCGGCGTCAAAGAACTTGAATTGTTTCTTTTTGTTCTTTTTTTGTTCTCTCTTTTAATGTATGCGTGGCCATTTTGTTTATATTCTATTCCAATATATGGCCCGCTCAGCTCAACTCCAGCTAGAAGAAAAGTCAGACACTACACCTCTTCATGTGCGTGTGTTGACTGTGTGTGTGAGTGTGTGTGTGTGCGACTGTGTGGATGGTATATGTGCATGCCTACAATGAGCGCTGAGGCCTTTGTTGTTTGTTCTGCATCTTATGGTAAAGCTCATGTATATAGTCTGCATAGCTCTCCACCAACATCTACTTTGTTCACTGAAAGAAATGTGGTACTCATCTTAATCATCTTCTAATATCCCAAAGATTAATGTTTTTATCCTATTTATTTTCTCTCTGAATTATTCTACCAGCAAAGAGGTGCTGGGTACCAGTTATGATCACTCACTGAATGAGACGGTGCCTCAACTTATGCTATGAATCTCTAGCATCTGTCTCACTGCTCCTGTCATGGTTTTAAACAGTGCCTAAACTATTAGATAAACCAGGAACCAATCCAGTCTTAGAATTCCATTTTCTTGGCATTCTTTACTTGTGTACACACGGTGTACTTCGGCCAATCAGCATGAGATTTAAAGGCTCTGATTTCCTCCTTTCTTAGCAGAACCTCAGTCAGCAGTGATCACTTTCAGGACTGAGCTCAACACAGAAAACAATCAGAGATCACTGTAAATCGGTGCCTGTTATGCCTTAAAAAGTGGAGATGAGACGCTCACGCTCATTCCTAACTCTCTCTGAAGATGTCTGCTATAACAAACGTGAGCACGGTGAAGGCTCCAAGCAATCAGCCTCATTACACACTGTCGAAGCTTGTTGTAAAGTATTTTTGTAATGAAGACGTTCTCATCAAGTGTGTTTAAAAAAAAAAAAAGACTCGAGTTGCCTGCGATGTACAATCAGTTTCCCTCTTTAAGTCCCGCCCTTCAGTAGAACCAACCAATCACATACACACCCAAAACCGCTTTGACCCACATTCACGTCAATTTTAAGTATCAAGTCTCCCAAAAACTGTGGTAGTAAATAAATAAACTATATATGAAGACCTCTCAGGTATAAAAATCTCTATCATCATTTTGGCTGATGGGGAGGTTAGAAAGCAAAAACCAGTCACTCCTTTTTGATTGTTCTTACTTTTTTTTTTCTTTTTAACGAGTTACATTTCTAAAAACCAATAGTTGAAGTTGGCTGCTGTTAAGATGTAGTGAAAGAATAAATTAATTAATTGATTGAAAAAAAAAACTGTAGGTATAAATCTCCTGACTTCTTTTCTTTACCAAAAACATTTAATTAGCAGTGATTTACATCATTATAGAATAAATTAAACCTGTTTCAGTTATTTATAAAATTTAGGCTCCCATGTCATTTTATATATGTCCATATTTTTTTACTGTGAAGTATAAACACAGTCATGCTCTGCTCATCTTTTTGTTTTGTTTTGTCTTTTGCCCCTCATGTCCATTTAAGTACATCATCACACCCAAAAGCAGCTGATACTAAACATTAATAGAAAAAGTGTGTCCCTTCAGGATCATAAAAGGTCTGGCAATGACCCAGTACAGACACTGGAGGAAAAAAAAGCCTGTCGTACACATCCGTGTTGAAGTGACACTGCAACCAGTCAATCACATCCTCCCATTGAAAGCACAACACTAAACCAACGACCGCTTAGGCTCTTTTTGCTTTGTCTGAACCTGGTCGACGAGCGGCGTCAGGGATGTGACTGTGAACACAATAAGCTGGTTAAAAATAAAGACCAACATCTGTAGTGTCCCATTGGAAAAGAACGTGCAAAAAAACAGGTACAATTCTGGATACAAACATCCATCTCAGATTGTTGTGCCAAGGAAATGTCACTTACTGTAGGTGAAGTACAGAATGCCTGAGGATGTCCTTTTTCCTTCCCTGGTTGTGTCTGTTTCATACATCCTGCCTTGTGTACCCATCTGAACGCCCTTGGTGTGTGTGTGTGTGTGTGCATGTGTGTGTGTGCGTGTGTGTATGTGTATGCCACATCCCTTTCCCCTCTCCTGATCCTTGATCCAAAGCTACTGGGATCAGCTGAATATGCTATCGCATACTAACACCTATCCAGTATAATCAGATCCTTCTAAATGGTGTGATGTA
Organism: Ostorhinchus cyanosoma; assembly: GCA_029814465.1. NCBI lineage: Eukaryota > Metazoa > Chordata > Actinopteri > Kurtiformes > Apogonidae > Ostorhinchus > Ostorhinchus cyanosoma. Next base: position 30,370 of record JAPTYQ010118072.1, on the reverse strand, counting down.
TCAGGGACGGGGCCAATCAGATTGGAAAGAGTGTGTGTTGGCTTTAAATCACCTTCTCCATCTTGTCCGGTGTTTTGTGTGTGTGTGTTCCTCACATGTCAGAGCCATTTACAAGTGCCTGAACGCATCCTTGTTATCTTCTTGTGTATTTAAATCAAAAAATTAAAGAAACTCCCTGTATTGAATTAGACCCATTTTTTTACGCTTAGTATTTTTACCTCTGTAAAAAAAAGAGCAAAAATTATATTATATATATATCAAGTGTATGTTGTACATTTTTATTTCTATTTTGTTGTTTTTTAATAACTGTTTCTAACATGTACGATGGATGTAGCTCTTGCTTTCAAGAAGGAACAGGAAGTACTTTGTAGATACTGAAGGGTGGCCAGGTCTGTGAGAAAACTAAGTGAAATGTGTGTCTTACTTTCCGCCTCCAATAAAAGAGAGAAAACAATGAAACCACATGTGATTATGCTGCTTAATTTTAGTTCTAATTTGACGCTACAATCATTTGTCTGGATATCTACTGTTAAACCAGAAAAGGGCCACAAACCACAGCTCTTCCTTTTGAAACCACCATTTTTGCAGTGTTTTATCATAAACTTGAATCTAACTTTGCATGTCATTGCAGTCTTGCTGCTTCTCACCATGGGTCTGAACTTTGATTGTTTTACTAGTATGTAAAACTGTTTGTAACAGTAATGAAATGAAGAAAAACTTCCAAGAAGGAAAAACCTGAGGCTTGTAGACCCCGTTTTGATTTCTGCAAGAGTCCTTTTCCTCGCCGCTTCCCTCCTCGGCAAGAACATGTGATAGTCATCGAGGACGTCGAGCTGTTTCACTCAGGATGTCTCTGGAAAAGCATGTGGGCGATAATGATGGAGCACAAGAGGGGGGGAGAGGGAAGAAAAAAGGTCCCTTAGGGCTTTTGGGGGCCTGCTAAGCAGCTCTATGGCTTGAAACAGCATCACAGTCCACATGTGCAAACATTTAAGATATCTGCTCTTGTAATGGGGTCAGTCTGGCCCCTCTTTGGGTGCAGTGAGCACCACTACTCACTTCCCTGTGCAGTTTACAGAAACGTGTGGTTTGTCCTGCACCACTGCTGTGGTCTCACAAAGATAGATAGGGTTTTAATGTTTTCTTCCTCACAACTTTTTTTTTAATACATCTGTTCCTATTAAGCTTTAATAACATTTTGTCCTGGCATGTTTCTGTGTCAGATCTGAATTGGCTGATAAACCCACACTGGGAAGATGTTGCAGGAGGAGGACGTACACAGGGCCAGATAATTATTTAAGTACACTTTGTTTAGGGCAGCCTCGGTTCATACCCCGCTCATGAGATAAACCATCTCAGACGGCTGTGAAACATCTCTCTACTCCCACCCTGTGGAACATGGTTTAGCTGGTTTAGTCGTCATTTTATACCTCCTGGAAAATTTACCTACCATTATATTAAAGAATCGAGTCTAAACACACTGGCAGGAAAAATGCTGGTTTATACAGACCGAGACATATTCATTTTCTTATATCAACAAATCCCATTCAAAAACTGAAACACAATGAACTCATCAAAGCCTTTGAGTTTATATTCCTCTGATTAAAACTATCAGATCCATAAATGAGGACATGACCACTTTTAGTCAACCTCATATACAGTGCACATACTGCCCCCCCTTCTGTAAATACTTACATGTTGTACTCTGCAAGTAGTAGTACCCCAGGAAATTTACTCCTTAATTCCTCTCAAATAATGCCAGGACATGAAAGTATATGCCTATGACAAGAATTTCAATGTGTATATTTTCACCTGGGCTAAAACTCAGAACATCTGGAATGAGACCAGCTTCATCTTGAGATGTAAGTATTAAGAGTAAAATCTGAATGACCACCATAACCAGAGACTGTTTCATCTGTGTTGCACATTCAGCAGGGAATGGGTTATAGTATAATCTCCTGGATGGAGCAGAGAACAAGTACAACATCTCCAGTGCAGTACCAGAGGATCACAACCGCTCTAAAGTGAATAGGTGTCCCGGGTACATCCCACCCTCTGGTGAAAGGCGACTGATGCAGAGGAAACTCCCAACTGTGCTTCAGAGGTAACAGTTCAGGGTTAAGAGGGAAGTGGCAAGAGTCGAGGGATTAAAATGGAACAAGGCCGGAAGAGTCTGGGTGAGATCTTTATTTCAGGCACGGAAAGAGAGCCTCTTCCTCTGGTGGCGCCAGTCCTCTGCCACTGTTCCATTTCCTCTTCCTCCTTCTGGGTTTCAGTGCAGAATCCTCCCCTCTATGGGCCATTCTCTGCAACCTTTAGACCTCTGTCCTCTATTGTCATATGTGTATCAGTCCACTGAATCTCAACTCTACGTCTCTAAACTAGAGATAAACATCTAGTACTCTAAGGAGTCACGGATGTTTACCATTTTTAACCATTCAAGACCTAGAAGTATTTTTGTGGTGGGGTCCAGATGAATTTTTCTCTAGACTATTACGCTGTGCATCTTCAGTGTATATCAGGTACTTTCCTACATTTCATTTACTGATCATAGGTTCATGAAAGCTCAGTAAATTCAAAGGTTATTACATCAAAATATAAAACTGAAGAAAACATGGCCTTTTCAGTAAAATGTCATTAACTGAATATAAAAAGTATCTACAACCACTGTCACTTATCAAAGTACATTGGTTTAATTGAATTAATGTTGCAGAACAGTTTCCATGTTCACTACCGAGCCTCTGGTTGTCTGAATGGATCTCATGAAAGGCTGAGAAAGTACATTTTACCCGAATTATTTACATACATTGGTAAGACTAATGGTTCAATAATTATTCAACATTTCAGATCAGGAGATACGTTTGGTCGCTGGTGACTGTTTAGTGTTTCAGGGTTTTGTTTGTTTTTATAAACATGGCTTTAAATCCACCTAAAATGACCAAATGTGTTACTGCCAAAGTCACCGATAACTCTGTAGTCCTGCTTTGTAAAATAGATACTAATGGAGCGAGAAGAACTTGCCACAAAGACATCCTTATAAATCACTTTTCTTTATTTAAATCAGCGTTAGGCAGTTATGCTATGAACAACACAGGAAAATAAAAACAAAAATGACAAAAAGAAAGACATTTAAACACGAGAGATCCAGTTAACATTAACTGCACTTGGCACTGGATAGACGTTCAATGGAAAGAGGAAAAAAATATACACATTTGTCATACTCAAAATAGAAGTGCCTCCAGTCTGCTTTATGCCAACCGTTTGGAGTGAAAGACCGGAGAGCTGAATTAAATCTCACAGTATTTCAACATTAGTAGAATACTGTTAACTAGTTTTTGCAGGGCTTTATGCCCAAACTCAAATTGATCTCATCGTTTTAACTGCGTCTGCCTCCGTGTCCTGGTAGATCTGAAGGAATACGACGGGCGAGGAACTATAGCGTCGCCACACTCTGCTCACGCCCGTTCATTCAGCTTAAGATTTATACTCGCAAAGGAAGCAGAGGCGAAGCCGTTTGATGAGGAACAAATAGTAACATCCCCCCATCCCATCCTGACTCACCACCCCTAAACCCAAACGTACCGTCACAGATGATGTCAAGCTCAGGGGCTTTACTTTATGGATTTGTCCCTTTATAAATCAACCATTAATTCTTCATTTAAAAAAACATGGAGGAACTTCTGTTACCACAATGTACTCCATTTACAATGGTAGTAGTGCACAGCAACAAAAGAAAAAGTCATGGAAAAAAAGAAAAAAAAATTAGATTTAAAGATATAAACTCATACATCCAACAAAAAGGAAAGCAAAAAGAAAGAAATCCCTCTCCCAGAAGAATAGTCATGATATCATTTATAAAAACCGACATAAAAATGTGATCAGCTCACCTGGAACAGATGCTGAAAGCGGCCCGTGGCTGTTTATTAATGGACCCTGATTGTGATATTACAGACACAAATTCCTTATAACTCTGCATCAATTTATCCACTCCAGAGTTTTAATCAAAGAAGGAAACTAAACTTTCTCAAACTGCAGTGGCTGGTCTATTCCACTGTTTATCTGCCAAGTTTATTCCCAAACACAATCAACAGATTTCTGGTTGTCTATGTGGCAGGTAAACATGCAGAGTCAACATCCAGCTTAAGATCAATTTACTGCCTCGGTTTTTAACCATCACCACAACAACACAGATGAAAATCTGACTCCAAATTACATCAGCAGGGCAACATCAGCCCTTCTATACCTATTAAAGAAAGAGAGGCTCGAGTGTGATCTGCAAAGATGGAGAGTGGTTCTCTGGGCTTGCAAGGGAAGCGTGAGCCAATCGCAAACCGGGAGAGTAGAGAGGCAGAGGAAAAGTGGCGATAGAGGAGAGGAACAGGGAGGTGACGGCTCGATTCCCACCGATGTCTGGGGAGTAATGTGAGCCGAAGACGAGGGATAAATAGATATATACTCTGCGATGGGGGCAAGGGGGGAAATGTGTGCATGTCTGGTATGTGTGCATGTGTGTGCGTGTTGTGAGAGTGAGGTTTGTCCGTCCAGAGCTTTATCTGACGGTAACTCCTAGTTTTTCCAGCACACGGACTCCTTTCTCCTGGTACTCCTCTCGGGTCAGCCAGAAGTTGTCCTTGTCCTTCATGATGTCAGCCAGCACGGCTCCACCCAGGAACACCATGTGCTTTCGTCTGGGAGGATCTTCAATGCGGATCTTAAATTTCTACAAGGCAATGGGACAGGAAGACATGAGAAGACTGGGCAACCAAAAATAGACCATTGTTCACAGTGGCGCTAAAAAAGTCACTTTGGTAAAACTGATCAGGTACAGATGCACAGGTGATTTTTTTTTAATCAACAGTCATCAGTCTGAGCTTAGGCTGAAAGAGAATGAAGAATGAATCCTTTGGCTATACAATCATTGTGTATATTTGTTGGTCTGTGTATGTAACTTCATGAGGGACCTAACAGAGCCACGTGTATATATGGAACATGAGGTCAAGTCCAGAGATAGTCTCAGAATAGGAAAACAGCAGATTACACTGCAAACAATGATCTGAATGAACAGTCTATTACTCCACTTGGAATTAAAGCAAGCTGTTCATCAAGAAAAAATCACAATGCTAACACACAAACACACACCTGGGTCTTACAGAGGGAACCCTGTGCATAACATAACGCTGTCATCTGTGTGAGTGTTGAAGGTCTTGTAAATAATACCTGGTTAATGTGTAGAGCAGAATTACTGAAGTACATTTATTAATACAAATATGTGGTGAAGAATTGTCCAGGATGAACACAATTCCTGTATTAACTGAACTTATTTTAACTGATGAATATCTTGTAGTGTTTACCAGACAGGGTTAACAAATTGAAGGAGAGGAATACAGCTGCATCTCACTTTTTTTCCACAGATAAATCTTCAATAACATGAACTGTGCTGACTTCCTGTTTTGTGTGATGAATAATCGTCCCTTTGTGCCATAAAGCAATTCAGCACATTTACCAGAAATCTAGCCCTGTGGCACACAAACGCTGCTGCCAGTCTTTACTGTCCTGGTCTCATTTGTTTTCATCAATTACACTGATATGTCAGCATTAACATGATGACTGTTTATTAGTGGTAACATTCTAAAAGGTAGAAAGAATCTCCCAACTGACTTGTGCTCCACTTAAATTTTCAAGGTTTAAGTAACCACAATCCTATCCCTTTTACAGAACAATCAGTACTTCCTGAGTTTTATGTTACTCCAGCTTTAGGCCTTAAGGATACATAGTTTGGCTTTTCTTCTTCTCTCCTTTACTTGTATCTCCTTTTTTTCACCCCTCTCTGTTAGCACAGTGAATGCATCGTTCAGGTCAAACTGGCTGCTGGGAGGAAATGACATCTCCAGGAGATGCTCAGGTTGTTGTTCTTCCCCGTTTACTCAGTTTCTCAGTCCTTAGTGCCCCCTTTTGTCTCCCTGTATGTCTCCATCTTCCTTGCAGATGGCTCTGTCAGTAATAGCTTCTTGAGGAAGTGTCCTCCTGCTGAGATACTGATTTATTACACAACCTGAAAGCAGGACAAAGAGGCTAACACTTTCTTTCATTGTTCTGTTCTGCTTTCTGTGTGCTTACAAGCTGTTCTGAGCACTGTATTACATTCTTTGTGTTTACTGTTTTATTACTTTTATATGTAAATTACTAGTGAAAGTGAATTTCTGCTTGTTTTCCAAGTTATTTCAAGGTTAAGACATGAGACTCTGATCTATCAAAACATTCAGATCAGGTGAGTATTAATGAATTAATTGTGTCTTCTGTAAATTATTTTGTTGAATTCATGCTGATCTTATCCCTTTAAGTGATTATTTTGTTCACTGTAAAGATAATTTTGGTTATTTTGATTATTGTAAGACTGATCTACACCAACTCTTAATATAAAGTGCCATGAGATAACTTTTGTTTTGGTGTGACGCTATATGAAAAAAATTTGATCCATTGATTGATAATGTGTTCAGTTTATTCACATCATCCATTATTTTTGGATTATTTTGTTGATTTAATGCAATTTTTTCCCTTTAATTTTAAGTTTAAAGGCAGAGCTTCACAAAACTATCTAAATTTGACTTTATTAGACAGTAGATAGCCTTTAAACGGAACATGTCAAAGTAATAACTACCTAAATGAATTAGGCACAGTAGGAGAACAATATTAGATAGTAGTGTTAATTTGACTGGCTGACTTTAGTTTTTGTCTGAAGGAGAAAATCTGATGAGACAATGAGACAAATGTGTGTGAACAATGAGTTTCACACTTTATTCAGTGAGACAGTCTGGAGACATAGCTTTAATTCTTTTGGTATTTTGAAAGCTGTGAATGCATTTTGGTTCACAACTCCCTTGCAGTTGACTGGAATATCATTGCTTCATATACCACTCTTAAAGCCTAATATTCCAAACAGAGGACTTTTATTTTTTTCCTTTTTTCAATTAAAGCCAAGTCCTTTGATAATCACACAATCACATGCCTTTAGAATCCATAAACAGAGCTTCCAATTCATTTCACTTCATTTTAATAGCACGCAACAAACACAACTGGGAGTTTAAAGTAATGCCTTTGACACAGAGTTTCCTAGCTTCATACAACTGGGCCAGGCAGGATATTCTGGCATGTTTAATGACAGCAAAAAGCAGCCCTTATTAATGAGCTGTAAGAACTGAAAGCTCAACTTCGAAGGACGACAGACTCAAAAAGCCCACCGAGAACCAGGAGTTAAAGACGAACAACAAAAAACACAAACAATGACATGAGGAATCTACACACACAAAAAAAGTCAGTAACAAACAGTGCTTAAAAACAGTCTAAGCTGTTGAGAAATGAGAAAGGTAAGCACTATGAAGCAAAAACCCAAAGAAGAGTTCTTGAACAGCAGAAGTTACACAACAGCTGGAGGGTCATCAGCTGTTAGAACAACAGAAAAACACTGAATACAAGATACTGTGTGATTCATACTCTGAGTTCTACAGCTATAATGGTATGGTAGAAAAGCAATGAATGAGTGAATTCTGTGACAAAGCTCAGGCAGTCACTACAGAAATAAGAACTGAAAAGGACTCAACCCTTCAAGGAACGGACATCAGAAAATAGACTGGATCCCCCAAAACTTCAGCAAAATCCAGTCCCTCAACAAGTTGGTTACCGACCCAGATTCAGGCGACCCAGGAAGAGTTAAATTGCTGGTGACACCATCAACCATTTACAGCCAATGTGAGAAGGTCCAGTTCACACCACTGCAACCTCTACTGGCAATGATCTGAAGAGTCAGACTAATGATTGAACCTCAGACTGAGGTCAAACAATGCAAAATAATGCAGGTTTCTGTTCAACATCCAAGCTGAAGTTCAGACACTCATGTGGAACATAGACTACATCCAATGCTCCTCCACACTGAAAGAAGTCCGTTAAGGTGGTTGGAGATGGTGGTCAGAGATCACACTCCTCCAGAAAAATGTGGAACAAAGCAGCTCTTCCTTCAACATGAGGTAGAGTTTGGTCTTCCAATAGGACTAACACCACTATTCTATTCTGCAGGCTGTTTTAAAAGCAGTCCTTGAGAGGTGTACATGAATGAATGAATCCACACTCTTAAAGAATGAATGTCTTCTTTGAAGCATTTTATAAATTCTGTGAATGAATGACTGCTGCTGAAGATGCAGTCAGTGAAAGTTGTGAATGAATTTAAGTTGTTTTAAAAAGAGTGAATTAAATGTGTGAGAGAACAAATGAACACACGTTGTTTAAGAAGACTGTCCATGTATTATATGGTCTGTCAGCTAGTCTACTCAATATCATATTTAGCCGTACTACAAGAATAAATCCTCACCCCTCAAAATGGCAACAACAAAGATACCAAAACTGAGTCTTCAAAATGTCAGACCACCAACAGCTATGTCTTTAATGAAGTATGTAATTTTTTGGAACTTCGATGAAAAACAGTTTGATAGTAACTTCAAAATAATGAGCATATGAATTTAACCCCTCAATGTGCCTGCTGAAGATGCATTGTAAACAAGAAGAAAATAAGTCTCCTAAATTTTAAGACTATTGTTTTCCTCTATAGGTATATTAACTACACCTTTGACATGGGAACTAATTACAATTTTTTTCAATTTTGATGTTCAAAGAAGCTTGGCTTAAGTTCCAGAGGCAATAACACACAAACTGAAACAATAATAGCGATAATAACAAGGTTAAAAGTTGGTTATAGTTTGTGCAAAAACTCCATTTACATATTTCAGTTTCTCAAATGTGAAGTTTTTCTGCTCTTCTTTTTTGTATACAATCATAAATGTGATGGAAAAAATAAATGAAAAGTTTAAAAAAATTACATGACATACCAGATGATCACAATGATTTTGTTCCAACTGCCACCCTAACTGTTCAACTATAGTATTTAACACACTACTTACTATTGTAGATAAAAACATTTCACTATTTATAGAAAGCATCAAAACAGTGAAATCTCCCAAATACTGCAAAACACTCCTGCAGTGCGACCCATGTCTCTCTGGATGTTAACATGTTACAAACACTCATATTTTCACCAAATAGGGCTAAAAACACAGCTTCTGTTTTTCACTCACGTGGATAGCTGTCTAAACGCACTTGGCAACAAACAAACAAACAGCTCAATGTGCACACTACAAACAGAGGCTGCGTTTCTGACCAAAAAAAAGTGAATGAGCAGAGGAGTGGATTAATGCTGCACAAATGGTTTGAACCCCCCCAATCAAACTGAACCAATATTGTCACTACAATTCCCTGTAGCTGCCGTACATTAAGATTACTACAAATATTTTTTCTGAAATAATATAATACTATGTAGTAAATAATTTAATAAATACCAAAAAGGGTTTTAATCTGTATTTAACATAATGGCACCATAAGAGACTTGTTTCAGATGGCACACACTGTTATAAAACTAAGTGTGGAGTTGTATTTCAGGTTTTCATCCCAAAGATTTTGGGAAAACTGAGGCAGTTGTTATTTGTGGGTAGGAAAGTAAAGTACATAATCTCTTATTTTAGTTATGAGTCATCTGTATACCTTTGTTTACTATACAACTCTGTGTAAAGTCATCTGTGTTTCTGGGATGTAATACAGCAATATATTTCCAAAATAAATATTTGTCATCGGGAAATGAACCACTCTTGCTGTAGGATGTCATTAAGATGATGTGTTACAAAGAAATTAAAGAAGTGAAATGAGTGTGTTGGCTTCTGACTCCACCTGGTGGTGGTCTGTGGACACTGCACCCGTCTGAAGTATCAAGTAGAAATTTACAGTTGAGGTTTGAGTATGAAGTGCTAACTGTTCCATATGCTTTATTCTATTTATTCGACTATAAACATTAGCTGTGTGAGGTTAATTAAGAGAAACAAAGGAGATCTTGTGAGGCATGTTCACATTCCCTGAGGTGGCCATACCTCTCTGACATTAATGCTCTCTCATGTGGGGAAACTCCACCCAGGGCAACTTCAACAAATTCTGAGAATCAGCTGGAAATACTAATTCACAGCCAGTTACAAAGCTGCAGTAGGACATAGCTAACTTGTACATTAAGCTGAGCTGATGACTGCACAAATTTTTGCAAGATTACAGTCATTGTGGAGCCTTTTCTAGATTGTCAACAGTTTTAATTTAAGACTAATAAAAAGACATGATCTAATTTAATTCAAGACAATGCAAAAAACAAAACAAAAAAAAACTAAAGTGCAATGCAAAGCCTTTTCCTCTTATTACTATTTTTACATTCATAGCAGAGTTGTAGATGAAGTTAAGGGCTGGTGTCTCACCGAAAGCTTGTCAACGTCTCCCTTCAGCACGCGCTCAAGGTAAAGCTGCTTGAGCTCCCTCTCCAGCCGTGATGGCAGACCGGGATACATGGTGGAGCCTCCCGACAACACAATGTGTTTGTAAAACTCAGGCCTAAAAAAAGACAATGGGAAAAAAAGATGAACCAGGTTTTAAAAAACTCACCGACTGTTGGCAAATGCAACAAATAAGTAAATAGTGAGGAATTAAGTGATATAGAGGCAAACATTTACATAGATTTTCAACTCTTTTTAAAAATCTTATGATTATTGTAAAAGTGATTAAACTCTTTGGATGCACTACCATTGTTCACATCTTTAGTACCACTACATCTGTGTATCTTCTGATGTATCTTCTCATTCCTATTAATATCAGAGTGTGTGAATGTGCATGTTGTGCTGACCTAGTGTCTATGTCGGCAGCCTGGATGGTGTTAAAGAGCAGCTCGGCCACTCCGACACCCTCCACATTGATGAGGTGAGGCTGGAACAGTGCCTCAGGGGCCTCAAACCGCTCTCCTCCCACCTTGATCACACGACCATCTGGCAGCTGGAGATGTGTGGGAGGAAGGAGATGAAAAGGAAGGGGGGGGAAAAGTGTGACACCAGAGAATCAGTAGGATTTGATGTAATACTAAACACACACAGCTAAAGGGTATAAATACTGCATGTAAGAATGAAGAGTGATACCATTTAATGGCTGTTTGCCATGTACTGTATGAAAGGTCTTATTGTTCTCATTTGGAGACAAGTACTTTATTAAAGAAAACATCTTTGTTTATTCCTTTTTAAAATCCTTCACAATTTTGTCTTACATTAAGTTAAAACTTAGACATGGCAGGCTACAAGCTGAGTAGAGTCAATGTGTGTGTGACTATAAAAAGGCTTCATTCAGCTGAGGGCAGTGGGAGGAAGTGGAGCCCAGCCACCGCCGCAAAGTGGCTGCACAGGAAATGATGTAACGCACAGTTCAGGGCCCTTCAGCCACAGTTACATTGCCCTCCTTGTTTCGGCACACTCACGCACACAATATGATACCTACACATACATGTCGTTCACACACCTACACACACTCGCCTACACTAATCCAAACACACATGGTCACAGTGAGCTCTGAGACACAACATGTGCTCGCTAAGGCGTGCAGTAACACAGACTTTAGAACCTGCGTTTAGATTCTGTGGTTCCCTCTGCAGGGAAAAGGTCTTTGGAAAGAAAAGCAAGTCTGGTGGAGGAGCACTGCACCCCACATGTTTAAGTCCCAGAGAAAACAGTTAGTCAGCAGCACTGCCCTGTCCTAAAGGAGCCAACACAGCCACCAACAGGCATGTGTTAGTCCACTTAGCTTGATGGAGAAACAGATGTAGTTTCCTCAGTTTTGATTACTGAAGAATACTGCCATTTCTGAGAAACACATTTTTTGAGGGGACTTTTTTTTTTTTTTACAATGATGATGTGATAACCACAAAAACACATCTCATTTTATATCATCATGGTACAAAATAAAAGGAGAATCCACCAAAGACTTGTAAGTTGACATAAGGGTAAATAAGGATGGTTCCATTTTTTAAGAGTAAATGAGCAAGTACTGTACAAAGTCACAAAAAAACTAAGGCATTAAAAAGCAGTTCAACATGTTGTATATTATATAATAACTTCCTCTCCTGAGTAATGGGGAGTAATAAACACTGTGTCCATTTGAGGGCAGCATCATATTTTAAGGATTGTTTGAAAGGGGTGAATGCTAATACATACCTGATTAGAGGTAGACAAGAGTTTATTTTTAAAAGCCAATATAGGAAACTCTGATCACCAATTACTGGACTGACATAATCACTGCACTTTGAAAAAATGAATATATTTGGTACTGAAAAATCATTACGGTTGTCTAAAATTAACCAACTTTTCTAGAAACTTGATAAATGTTGAATTGAACATTCAAGTCAAAGTAGCTGATACATGTGGAACTCAACATCAAATTAACAGTTACAAAAAAAGTCTTTTGAACTCTTATTTCCCTCAATGTCAGCATTTCCAGTTTAGAAGTCTCTTATTACCCATTAGCCACTATCAGCACCAACTTATACCAATACCATTACTTTTTAAAAGTCTTATCAAATCAAGTTTATCCCTGCACCGAATGAAATGAAGTCAATAAGCAGGTTACACTATGATATTTAAAGTCTATGTCTCTTTAAATTATTCTCAAAAAGAGGCCAAAAAGTTCAGAACGAATGCGTCACAGTGGCTAAAAGAAATACTTCACTGATGATTTCGGCACTGACCTCAGACATGAAAATGATTGTTTCACTAAGCCAATATTACTATTAAAAACAAAGACAGTATAAAAGTACCGTGTAAGACTCCACCAGCACGGTGGTCTCCAATGCCAGCTTTTGTTCCTGCTCAATGTTGTAGCCGACGTAGCATAGCTTCTCCTTCATCATTCGCACTGTTTCAAAGTCTGCTGAGTGGTTGAAGGCGTAACCCCTCAGCAACAACAACTGCACCAAGACAGAGAGGAAAATCAACAGGTTTGATAGGACAGAAATGATTCTTAAAGCACACATTTATATACCTTCCAATTATTGTGTGTCTTTTATTCATGTGCTTCTTGTAACTGTCAACATAAAAAAATTACTATATAAATACCTTGATGAGGTAGCGAGTGATGTCTCTGCCTGCAATATCCAGGCGTCTTGTCAGGTGGGGCAGGCTGAAGCCCTCATACACTGGACAGATGTGTGTAACACCATCACCTGAGTCCACCACCACACCGGTCAGAAGACCTAAAACACACAAACACACCCAGAAGTTAATAATCTACAGTTTACCCAATATGTACTCAGATTACAGACTGCAAACCTTTCTGTCTGATACGAACATACTTACTACTTACATACTGTCAGTGTTTGTTTGACGTGGTCTGCATCACGAACAGGATTTATCACCATGGGATAATTTAATGTCACAATATCATGTCTATCACCAAATCAATCAATATGCCAACCCTTTTGGCACCTAGAATATTTGTAATTCATGTAATCATAAATCTTGGCACAAAGTATTTGACAAAGGAGTGGTTGTTAGATACAGCACAGAATAAAATGAACAGCTATCTACAAGAGAGGCTGTGACTAGTAAGAAATAAAACGGCAATCTTGCACCCAATAGTAGTGATTGAAGGTTTTTACAAATATGGCACTGTTAATTTAACCAATATACTGTGAAAATACTCTGTCATATTTAATGAGAAACTAAAAGTTCTCTGACACTGAGCTTATTCTTTTTGGAGAGTGGTTTAAGCGGAGGGCCTTAAATGTTAATGCATTATTGAATCTAATGCATAAGACTTTAAAATGTTTCTTACCTTGAGCATACAGTGTCAGAACGGCTTGAATAGCAATGTAGACACCTGCAAACTGATAGGTCTCAAACATCACCTGCAAGAACAAACCAAAAATACTGCCATCATGACAAATGATTTAGTTCATTTTAAGCTTTAAGCTAAAAATGACCCCATTAAGGGGATTTTAATGTTTAGAACAGGTGTGACTGCATACATATATGACTCTAAAATTGTCAAAGTATTCATGGCCTTCAGAAGTTAGGTAGAAAGGGAAGATATACCTACATCCACAGTATTTAATAAAAAACAAAAATTTGTTAATGCTCTGATTAACTAGATATGTAGTGAATGGGTTATGTGTAACAGACACAGGACAAGTAAGAACATATCTATTTACATGCAGCACAAAGGAAGAAGTGGGTACCAGACAAAACAAGGGCACATACAAATACTAATATTATTCCTACATATCCATAAAAGCACCAACCACAAATACCTCAATGATTTTTTCGCGGTTCTTGGTGGGGTTCATTGGTGGTTCAGTCAGAAGGATCTTGCAGTTACGGGAGTCGATGTTGAGCTTTTCTGAGCCAAACGTGTAGTCCCACAGGTGTTTCATGTCGTCCCAGTTCCTGACGATGCCATTTTCCATGGGGTAGTTGACTTCCAGCATAGAGCGGAGCTCGCTGGCCTCGTCCCCCACCATCAGGTCCTAGTTGGAAGGGTCAAGTGTCAAACACAAATAAGTTGTGGGATGATTGTTCCTCTACGTCTGAAACAGTTTTGTTCTTCAGAGAAAATGACTGAGTGCTGAGCATTGCAAATCAATCATTTTGACCCCCCTCTTTTCCTGCTAGTCAAATTGCTGCTAGTAAAATTAGAACAACTGGATCACCAAGCTTTCACTCGCCTTGGGACAAGTCATATATCAGATGTAAAAAAAAAAAATGCACACAAGATCAGATCACACCCAAAGCATCTCTACAGTTCAAAACTTGGTTATCCAGCATGCACAAAAATATGTTATTTTCCATGCAGCTACTTCTGGAAACACTTTAGATTCCCTCTAGCTACAGTAAACAACTTATTTTAACACCATTCAACTAGCTGCATGCAAGGCAGCGTGAAAATGTAAACAACCATTAGATTAGAGCTTAGTGTTAGCCACACAGTCAAGCATCTCATGTTCCACTTGGAGACATCAAAAGCCTACTGAAGACAGCCATTTTATGAGTTCATCCTGTGTGCTTTGGCATTAACAAAGTACCAGTCACAGGCAGCGCCTCCATATGGTCTCAATAAAAAAAAAGGTAAAAAGAAAAACAGATGTGCTTCCGGCTCCAACTTTCAGCTGTCTGCCATGCATCCTCCAGTGTGGATACTACACTTGCAAAGGTGTAACATTTGCACATGGTGAAGAAGATGCTCTGGCCTTGACATTTTGTAATATCACATAAGATTTAAAGTTCAGATAAAAAGATCTATGATTCAAACACATACTGAACATTCATCATAAGGCACCCAGATTTCTAGCTGCAGCTTGTATTAGTTTAAGGTCCTTTTGGCTGAAAAGTGTTGTGATTAGTTGAGTCTTTAAATAGCAACAGGATTGAGGGGCGGTTAGCTGTCAGGATGCACCAACAGATCAGAGACTTGGAGAATGGAACCAGTCCAAAATCACTTTTAGCACTCCATCGACTCCAGCTGGCTTATGATTCATCACAGCCGTTTTGCAACACGTTAAGCCTGAAGTGAAGAATGCATTAGTGTAGGTGCTGTATATCTATCAGACTCACTTATGTGGAACACAACATTCAAACTGAAACTCTCTAAATTACCCTGAATATCTCCCTAAATCTAGGTGTGATGTAGATGAATATGATTGTAGATGCGAAAATAAAACAAATTAAGAAAAGGCACAAGACAAAAAGCATTGAAAACCAAGAGAGATGGCAAATTTCTGGTTGAGATCAAAACATGACAACTCTCTGTAGCAGGCAAGGACAGGAGGCACACACCAACCTGAACTTACCATCTTCTGGGCATTCTACTTCACCGTGGGGGGAACAAAACATGAAGGAAGAGGGAGGTAGATATAGAAAATGAATAAACAAAAGAAAAATAAGAAAGAACAGGAAAAGGTAGAGAGAGGATTTATGCTAAAATTATGAAAAACTGCCAGACATTTAGAGCTTTGCTGCTATGCGTCCTTCTTCCTTATAAGCAAAATAAATACCTTAAAATATAGTGTAGACACTTGTTTGTATTAGAAGGACTTCCACACCAAGTTGGTGCAATTTGTGTCCAGGGGATTTCAAAACTTAATTGAGAGAAGATGGAACTAACTGAAAAATAATAAAACATTCTTGGGAGTTAGATTATCCTGTGAATTTGATTTGAGCTTTTATGATTAGGATTTTGTCTGACTTCCTTATCATATCTTACTGTTCTGTTTGTCTTACAAATAGTTTTATGGCCACGCTCTTCTTCCTAAGAAAAAAAAAGTAAAAACACAGAGGTATGAGGATAATTTTACTAACACCTGCGGATCATGCCATACCTTGATTTCAATGTTTCCCACTTTAGCTGTCGAGCGGATGATGGGCCTCCCAACAAGCGCAGGGAAGATGTGCTCTGGGAAGTTGGAGCCTGCATAGCCGCACTTGACAAACTGAACCGAGAAAAGGAAAGAAAAGAGGAAGTGGTGAGGAAATACATTTAGGTACTTGATGAGATAAACTGTCATTTGTGTATGACTGTCTATTAACCTCTGTGGTCATATACCTGCATCAGTCTAGCACACCATCAAATGTAAAAAGTGACAACAGTGTCTACTGCTTTTAAAAACTGCAACAAGGTGACAAAAATCTGACACACTACCATTTCAGTTGTAGAGTATTAAAACCAAGATTCAAGCTATTAGTTAACAATGTTAAATTTCATTTATAATATCTATAATTCTTTGCTCTGTGATCAAGCCTGTGAGATCCATTTGCCATAGTCCTGCACTGAGCTTGCAATACTTTACTTGAAAATAACTGCATTTTCACAGTAATGGAGTATTTCATATCATATATTTTAGTGTTCAGCTGTATGCAATATTTCTTTGCATTGCTATGTGCATACATTCACCATACAATTCAGTGCTATGTTTTACAGTGGAAAATGATGTGAATTGTCAGAAAATGTGCTACAGTTACATATGCAGCTGTGGTTCTGTCTCACTTCCTCTGGCTGCTGAGTTCAGCCTTCAGACAGACCAGGGTGTTTTTCTCCCTCACACACACAATGCTCTCTCACATCTCAAAAAAGCCTTACTGCTCATGAATATGCTGAGCTAACTTCCTCTATGACTGCTGACAAAATTTAGAGAGGAAGTCCCTGGTGTGATTGAAAAGGGGTAGTGTAAATGGTTTACCATAACTAATTCTATGTCATATTAAACCTTGCATCCTTGGGATGCAAAATGATACAGCTTTTTTTTTTTCTCTAGACATTAGATAAAGAGCATGCACTTGATTTGATCTCTGTTTATCTTCAGGAATTACTCATGGAAAACCATTTACGCTACCGTTTTCAATCATACCAGGGACTTCATCTCTACAGTAACAGAAAACAGATATAACCAAGATGGCTAGTTTCTCATCTGTCAACATGGTGTCGTAATACCTTTTCTATTGTATTTTTTAATATAAATTCAGGATGACCATATGTGAATATGACTAAATATGTGAATTGAAGGCATCCGTTAAGGTGAATGTATATATGTGGAAAACCTCGTTATAAAACAAAAAACACCTTACTGAAACAGGCAACTATATGCGTGAAGTTGGTGCTAACAGCTGCAAAGGAAAACATTTAGGTGGTTCCTCAATTAACTAACCTGTCACGGCCTAGCTAACACTGTACATAGGCTAGTTAACGGTAGCCATCTCAGTGCATCCGACTACCTTTCTAACAATAAAACACCATCTCAAGCTCAAAGTATTGGATTAAAAGTGTAGGCATTATTTGCTAGACAAGACATGGAAATGACTGACGTGTCTGCTAGACGGAGCTACCAGACAGCCAGCTGCTAGCTAGAAAAATAGCAGGCTAATCAGCTAACTGCCTTAGCTTAATGGCTACTGGTTTGCAAAAAAAGACGGTAAACTATTGACCACATTTACAGTATTATACTGATGAAAGAAGCATAGCCGAAATTGAACGACTGACTTTTAGTCTTTGGAGTACGATGTATCTAACTGCAGTTTCCGTATCGGGTCTGGATGAATGAAAATTAAACGGCTAACAGGCTAACTAGCTACCCACCCAGTTGACGCTAGCACAGCAGCTCCACTTCCTGTTTCAGCAAACCATTCGGCATAACGGCACCGGTAAAAGCAGGCCGCGGATACATAAAGCGTATATTAAAAGCGGGAAACCTACCCCGGTTCCATTGTCACAGACCACCACTTTCCTTCCCTGGCTGTCCATTGTGTAAAAGCCCAGTTGCCGCTGAACCTTCCTCAACTTTCTTCGGCAAGCCGGAAGGAAGACACACCAACCCGGCAGAGAGGAAGGGAAGGGTGGTCATCCGGTGTTTGACAGACAGCGGTTCAAGTGACAGCAGCAGACACTCCCTCCTGCCTCTGAACCCAGTACATTCACATGGACGCATTCATTTCACCTGCTCCAGGATCTGCTCCTCATAAACACTGTAGAGGAACTAAACTACTTGTAGCTGAACAAGTTAGTTAAATAGGAGGAAGTTGTTGGTATTTCAACTACTGAATGATTCATGTACAGTACTTACTACATAAAACTTGTCTACGATTTGTATATATTTATATTTATTTAGAAATTGTCGGCCTCAGAGATGAAATGTGTTGAACCCTTTATGACTGGATGCAATGAATTGGAGAACAAATGACAAAAGTGGTGGCTACCTGATGCTTTCAAACAATATGATAAAGTGTTATACATATATTGGTTTATGTACATTTATAGGCCTACAGTCAATTTATACATTTTCCACTAGAAGCAATCTGTAAAGTGAATGTATGGGAGTGTGCAGACAGTGTTTTGAAGTTGATCTGGTAGCCCTGAGTAAAACCTATTCTCTCATTGATTCTACAAACTACAGCCAACTAACATTTTTAACTTTAAATATCTTTATTGCTGACTCAAGCTTGGTAAATGTTCCACTTCTGTTATTCTGGAGGCATTTTACTTGTAGAATATGATTCACAACAGACACAGACACATTTGAAATAGAAAAAAATGTTCTCTACCAAATTAAGAGTGTTGAACAAATAAATGAGGAAATATAAAACTGATTTTTCTGAACCTAATTTATATCTATTAAACTCATTTAATGTGTTTATGTCATGTTTAGGTGTCTAGTGTTTTCCAGAGGGTGGATCATTGTTACTCAGACTATATCAGTTTGACATTATTGTTCTAATTATTCATAAGTATAGATTTTTGCTGTATCTTCAGACAAGTTTTCCATGTGACATTTTGAATATCTTATGTTATATCATTACATGTACATTACCAGTTCATAAAAAGTTTGTATTTTGGGCTCATTTTCTTAGTTAATCACGTTTGACTCGTCCCTGAGGTAGTTTCATTATACTTCTTCCATTGCCATCTATTTGGTGACTTCACAGTAGCCTCCGTAGAAGGGGATAAGATTGCTACGATATTGACTTTTTAATATTCTCAATGGGAAGGAAAAACACATCCTCCACCTTAATAAATGACACTTAACCATTTGAATTTGTAAGCCTACAATAAACAAAAGCAACTATGTGACACAAAAATAAAGATATGTGTTGATACATATATTAATGCCATTGAAACATAGGTTCAGTCTACATAAATAAATAACACCACAGCAAAACTGCAGTAATTACACTTGTACAATGATTTTCAACTGTAAATCCATACCCTTTGATATTTTTAAGAAACTATGTTGATTATAAAATCATGCAATGATGATGATGATGTTTATATAATGGTTAAAACTGAAATCCAAACCAGACAACCAGCTTCACAGGGTAACTGCTCAACAAAAACAGAAGACAAGGCAATGTTTTTAGTTTTTTTCTCCTCAAAAGGAAATATTAAATACTTTGAATTCCAGATAGAAAGTTAAGTCATCCTTATTCTTACATTATACATTCAGTCTCCCATAACACTTACGCATATACATACATTAACATCAAAGAACATATGAAAAAAATAAAATCAAGATTAAAATAAATATATTTTAGATTGTGTTAAAGTAATTTCTAATTTCAACAAACCCCATGACTTCTGAGTCATACATAACTTACACAGCAGGAGTTCTAATCCACATTCATGCATTTTACAGACTTAAATGTAAAAATATGTGTCTTTGTGAGAAAAATAACTTTCTGACAAAAAAAGCTACATTCTTCTATCATTTAGCAGTTTTTAGCAGATGCTCTTAACATTACAAAGTCAAACTGCATGTATATATGCCACTGTGCTTTTCCTGTGACTCAACAATAGTCACAGAGCGTCATTTCTATAATTAGAACATGAAACATTTATAACATTGTTTGGACAAAAAAGTAATTCATCACTTTCGTGTCCGCTGGTAATAGGGAAGTAATGAGTACATTTGGAGCTAAGGCATTATGTGAGGTAATTAGTGCCTCCAGCAGGACATTTACTATTATATTTTTTTTTAAAGGATGTGGACATTTGCTAATGTTGAGATCATATGTAACCTGATTATTAGAAAGATGGGGAAAAATAAATGGATATAATAATTTAGAGAATGAGATAGAGGAAGTTTTAGGCTGGAAGGTATCAAAAAGAGGAAGTTTTCAGGATATGAGTAAGTTTATTATTATTACGGTTTTTTTTTTTGTCTCATCTCAGAAACTCGGCAATAACAGAAGTATTTAGACTGATGCGGGAAGACTAACTTACACTTCTGGGGTCGACAGATTCCCATGTAATTTGTGTCAGATCATAATATGCTGCAACTCAAAGTCTGGCTGTTATCGTTTTAAATGTTTATATATAGAGATCCTGTGTTAAAACCACAATAAGTAACATACGCAGAATGGAGCTAGTGGGCACTCAGTTTGGATATGTGCAGAGACAATACAATGTCTTATGTGGAGGATGTGTATTCTGTAGGTACGAGGATGCTTGGAAACATGAGGACCTTGGCCTGCATAAATGCCAGATTAGGCAACTCTGAGATCAGCCCGTCTGCCTCTGTGCTCAGTTCTTCATTCGGCTCTGGTTTTCTGTGAACGAAGTACGATGATATCATACAAAACAAGAAGAGAGTATTTAAAGTATCAACAGGGTGTATGAGCCTTGAAAACTGACAAGTCCAAGACATGCTGTAAATCTGAGTCTAACATCAGACCTCACCTGACTGATGTGGTTGTTTTTTGTGCAGTGGACATCAGGCGATTCAGAGTGTCTTCTAGATCATTATTACTTGCACTGGTTTCCACTTTACTGATGGTCAGCTCATACAGCTCACGGTCCACTCCTTTATATATATGTGGATAAACAAACATGGACAAGCCACACTTTACCATAAACTGTAACTCAAATTACTCTACACTATTCAATTTTGGTCCACATAATCATTTGTATTGGTACAGGTAATTGCAAAATGTGAAAAATCTCATTAAAACTGTCAAAGTAGTCACATTGGGAAAGTGAATTTTAGTTCATCATATATCTTGTGACTGTTCCTTTTAATATAACCATTACTATCTAAACTAGTGAATGTCAACAGCAAACACACAATCTTTGTTTGTGCCGTGCAGTCACATGCTGACCTGGTGGAGGAGTGTTGCTACGGCTACTGCTGCTGCTGGATCTGCTCTCCTCCTCAGCACCAAAATAATCCAGGTTGAGTGCAGAGCAGCCTGTTCTAACAAGCCAGACAGTGGGTTAGGGTTGTTATGGGAGAAAAGGAACAGTGGGGATCCAGCTTATCATTAATAAAAGGAGAGAGAGCATCTCTTCACCCCTTTTATTAAGACAGTAGGGAAGTTCAGCAAAGACCACTCACAACAGGACTGCCCATAATGCTCATTAAAATGTTCCTATCTGTAATACACTCTTCATCCACTAGAACAGCTGCTCGTAGTAGTAAACTAAACTGATTATGAGGAGAAATGGCATTACCTTTAAAGTCACACTTTAACTATCTATAATTATTTTTACAGATGATGTAAACATTTTAATAATGTATCGAAAGGAGGCTGTTTGGTTGAAATGAAGTTTTGAATTTAGTCAAAGAAGACAGACAGAAAACATGAGGACAGAGAGGTAAAATTAAGCCAAAGAAATCAGATTTATTTCAGTATATACAAGGATTTCCCACAGGTACTTATTGCAGTGCATTAAATCTGGATTTGAGCAGAAAAAAACCCTTAGGTCCGAAGTTACAGTTGAAAAACACTTTGAAAATGATTGCTGGCATAAAGGCACAACGCATTATAAAATATTGATTAATTGTTAGATTTCAGGTTTTTTCTCCTTTTTGAGGTCTTTTGTGAGACTGATTTATCCCCTGCTCACACAGTAGAAGCTTCAGTTCAGAAAAAAAAACAGCAAGAAAGACAGCACTAAATAATGGAGCAGCCTCTTCTCACCTGGAGTTGTCACCATCTTTTCTCAGATTCCAACAATGAAAGGCTGTTGAACTACCTACATGATTTGTTACTTTTAGGACAAAGGGAATATGACGACTTCACAGCTGAAAAAAATTACTTAAATTAAGAAATAAATAATTTGACTGTTTCATATCTTAGTGTAAATTTTGTGATTTGTTTTGTGTGGCCAGTGAAAAATGCAGATACATAGACAGCCCAGGCCACAGAGTACACTGCCACCTGCTGTACGTACTGCATTATTACACTGAATGAATTAATCATCAAACATTTGTCTTGCTTGGGTTGATGAGTGGAGAAAAACCGTGAAACATAAAACTGAAAGAGAGCAATGTTTTCAGCCATTAAAATAAAAAATTCATGTAAATAACTACAAGACTAAATTTTCTGCAACATAAAAATTGTCTTGGTCTATATTTTCTTTTTTAGTCCCACAGTAACAACACTGTATAAGCTTGCATGCCGAAAACAAAAAGCTAGCAATTGAAAACATCAGCATGCTAATTTTTTTTTTTAAATCAATATACCAGCATCAGCAAAGGTGTGTCAACAAGTGTCACACAGACACCTACTTAGAGTAATTAGTCTCTTTATTTAGATATTTGTCCTCAGCAGCAATGTTTAGATTATTTTGACTAGTATCATGTCTTCTGCAGTATACTATATTTTTTAAGTCGTGAGGACACGGCAGCATGCTAATTTTATGTTTTCTTTATCTTTCTTTTGCTAATTTCTATACAGATTTTATTATATGGGGAACAAACAGTTATAAAGGTAGTAACACTTTTAAGTGTAGAATAGACTGCAAACAAAACAGTTCTATTAAAATACTGTAACAATACTGTACCGAATCTTATTTTTAATAAATCAAAGCAGCAACTTTGGATTCACTTTTAATATTGTTTGATGTTTCAAATACCAAAAACTAAGGGCATAGTGCATACCATGAAAAATGAATAAATAAAATAGGCAGGAAACAAGTAGGACACAACAGAGCAGTTGCACTATGGGCAGCATGCCTGTCTATGACTCAACAAATATCAATTTAATGAACACTGCATGAACATTTACCCAAGCTCCACAAAGTTCAGTAACTGGTAGAGATACAAAGCACCATCATCTTGTCAATTCAGCATCAATTGACTGAGGGCAGATGAGGTAGCCAGTTTGATCTGAGGTCCTTCTCACTTGGAGGATTTCAGTGCGACAGAGAAGGTTGAAAGTACTGCTTTCGATTAAAGTAAAAGGCTATATTTAGATACAGGTTGGTACTGTTTTGCAGCTGCAGCCTGAGTAATCAGGGTGTGCAGTGGTTCAAATGAATACTGTGGGATCATGAAGAAGCACAGAAGTCTTGGTTTCAGCAGCTTTCATTTTTTTTAGCAATTCAGGATATACACAACATACTGTTGATGTTTCCTACATCACGACAGATTTCCTATAAATACTGAGATAAATTCTGCAGTTAAAGATGAGACAGCAGAGGGACAGAGGAGGATACTAGTACAGTGTTTCCCCTCTAGCTGCTTTGGACAAACTGGACCTGAAAAATGCTTCTACAGTACACAACTGCACATCTGGCATACATATGTATTCCAGATTGTGTCTGTCTACATCCTTTCTAGTTGTGTATTTTGTTTTGTTGCTGTTAGTGCAATATACTCTTGCTGAGTAAGACAAGGGGAAACACGGCCAAAAATGAAAAAGAGGCAGAATATGCCCTGGAGAGAGCAGAGTTCAGAGCATAATCTAAAGGTCGCCACGCAGGGGATGGCTGGTAGTCTACTTCCGACCCCAGAAGTGAGGGGTCCGGCGAGGGGACATACCGTCCTGAGAGCTGCTAAGGCCACGGCTGCTCCAGTTCAGCTGGCTGGAAGGGGGCCCCTCCTAAATGGAGACATGACTATAATGAAGATCATTAGACATATAGTACCTATGTTATAAAAGTTTAAAGATATTTGGCATCATTTTCATAAGAAATGTTTTTTAAGACTTTACGTTTAATAAATACCATAAATATTACTTGGCTATTCTTAGAAAACAGATTTTAATCTCAATGAAACTTTCCCCTGGTTAAATTAAGGATATAAGACTTTTGTATGTTGTAGACTGTTGTATTTTGTCTAACAAATAAAATCATAATATTGACAACTTTTTAAAAATCATAGTTTATGTTTTATGTCCCTGGATAATTTACCTGCACTGAGTCTGATGGGGCATTTGGTCTATCCTGGGGTCCTGCAGGTGCCTGTGGTGCGACCACTGTGTGTTCTGAAGCACAGACAGATGCCACAGAGTCTTTGGTGGGCTCAAGCAATCCCTGAAAGAAATTAAACGCAGTAAAATTTAGAGTGTCAGTCACAGAGCCTCTTAATAATTATTACATTAACAGTGTTATCAGAAAAGGAGCAACAGCTATGATTTTACTGTCAGTTTCTGAATTATCTAAATATTTCTCTCTATTTCCCCACCAAAAATCACACGAGTCCTAGAACTCTTGACTTTACTTATAAATAAAATTCATGATAAAAATTAATTCACATTGATGGCCCCTGTCAAAGGGAAAGGCCATGCGCTAGCAGTAACAGCTCTGCAGCAATAACACACTGCTGGTGTAATGCGGTTTTGCACAGGTGAGATAAGCAGTCTGACCCTGTACTGTAAACAGTACAGGCTGGAACACAGCTACCAAATTCTGCATATATTTTTTTTACTGTATTTAAGTTCTACATTAATTTGGCTTCTAAAACACTTGTATCTACAAGCACTATACTGATTAAAACCATCTTAATTGAATTCATATTTCCAGGAGATGACTTACCAGGTTGGATGCAAATGCAGGCACAACCACTGGCTGCTTCTTTATGCCAATAAACACCTTGTGAGAAGAATTTAGAATGTGAAAATTAATTTCTGTGTGTACTACAGTGAAGAAACAGAGAAAAGGGTAAAACTCAGGAGACTGGCTGAGCATATACTTTCTTATCTTGACTTCAAATTACTGAAACATGACTCTAAGCCCCCCAGGAAATTAAAATCATAGGACTGTGACTATATAAATTATATTCATCATCATAAGCAGTTTATATGTAAAGTAAAACTTACAATGTTCCTTGTGTCCACTCCAAGGCACCTAAGCAAAATCCTGTTTGTATGGGAACCACCCCACTGAAACTGGAGGCCAGCTGCACTGTGGATGTCCGGCTGTGGCCACCATGTGCAGACAGGAACCCTGGGAAATGGTGAGAGATGAAATGTAGTCATTAAAAGTATTTATGATCAATGTAATCCTAGTTTATAACAGGAAATATCAATGATGGAAACATATACACAAAGATCATTTCAAACATAACACTTGTCAATAACAGATTTTAAATCTCTGACAGACTAGTAATAATAGAAAGTATAAATGTACTTTTCTGACACCGTTGAACTAAAATGCACAACACTGTACTACTGTATTTCGTCCCCTATATACAAATAAAAGTTTCCATTTCTCATTCTGATATGAGTTAGTACCAATAACAGGCATTCTAAAGACTGCAAATTGACTGGTCACATCCAGAACGTTTTTTCTACCTTTGAGCCCCTGAACTTAGTCCTATTCCTTCCTCTTCCTGTTGGTCAAGAAGTTGTTGTGCATGAAGCAGAGCATCAAGTCTGAGCACCTCATCTTCACATTCCTCTGCTGATGTCACAACCTCTGGGAAACTGGCCTGCAGAAGCTGCTGGACGCGACAACACAGTGAAACCTGGCCATAAGAATAAGAAACAGGTTTCAATTGTTTTAAAAGAAAATTGGAAATGCAGCTCCAGAAAAAACTGAGAGACCACTCCAGATTTCCAGAGAGGGAACCCATTGAAGATGTCTGGAATGTGATCAAGAGGAAGATGGATGGAAACAAGTCATCAAACCGAATCAAAGAACAAGTATTTGTGTGCCAAGAGTGGTATAAACAGCTAATAGAAATGTTTTGGAAAGTATTCCAAGACACTAGAATGCTGTGGATGAAAATCAGGGTTTTTCTGCTACATATTGATTTTTGAATTCTTCCCAAGCTTAAACAGCAGTGTGTTGTTTGAAAAAAAGAGTACTTAATAGGTTTCCTGTATTATTAAAACACTGTCTTTTTTGTTATGTTGACTACTTGTCATTGCCATTATTTATTATTGTAAGTGAATGCAGTTAATTACAATATTTGTATATTTGAATAAAGGTTTTAAGTGATTTTAGCAAAAATAAAAATCATGATATTATGCAAATACATAATTACAGGGGTCTCTTCATTTTTCCAGAGCTGTGTGGGGACCTTTTAATTACAAAAAGCTTTCCTGATGCACAATGTGTTGGTGTTCTCACTTATTACATAAATATGTTTAATGGTTTGACATACAGTGTTTGCCTGTCACAATCAATTTATAATACTATATCACACATATTTGAGATAATCATGCTTATTTCACATAACCATGATAATCTACTCCATTTATTCACATAAAAACAACTTTGGGAAAATAACAGAGATAAAATATTTCATAATTTTTTCCAAATTGTTGAATATCTCAGTAATGGACTTTGTATACTGCAGTCATGCAACATCTGCCATGGTCAGTTTAGCATATTTTCCCTTTGTTTTATGAACAAAAGGCATAAAGAAATTACATTTATTTAAATTAAATTCGCTGCAAATAAATGTCTCCTCTTGGTGAGGGCAAGGTGCATAATTTAACTACACTAAACTTGTACAACAATGGTGTTACGAAGCTAATGGAACAGGCAATTTAATCATTTGTATGACAGTTACCATTGTGACAGCCCAACTACATACAAACACACAAAAACACATCCTATATAAGAATACTACATGACAAGGTAGACTGCAAATATCAATATTATTATCACTGGGTAACAGCAGTAAGCATTCTTCAAAGAAATGATTCTGACCTGACAGCTATTTCTCCTAGACCCAGCACACTGCTCTGCCCAGTTCTTGTCTTCCTCATGGCTCTCTTGCTCTTTACACTCCTCCACCTGGGCTGTCTGGTCCTGAAAGGCCGCCCACGCCTCCTCTGCATCCTCCTGTGTGGGTGCTGAGCAGAAGTCAGCAAAGCTGTCACTGGGCGGGAGGCTTCCTAGACTGTGCATCTCTGCATCAACTGTTTGCACATGGTCTTGATGCATGTGATGCTCAGAACTCCCACATCTGAAGTCTGAGAGCCCATCTTCTGCATTTGATTCAGATTGGATGGAGGTAGCAGAGGATTCCTGAGATGTAGATTGGTCATGATGATAAAAACCTCTTTCAGCCTCAGGATGAGATGATGTAAGATTTTGCCAATTATCATTCTTGCAAAAAGACTTCGACAGCCTATAGTTTCTTAGCTCTTCTTCATCATCTTCTTCACTGTCAGTCTGATTCTCCTGTGATGCAAGTGAAGAAACATTTGGTTCAAAGTCCTCAGAAGGTTCATCCATTGATAAGTCTTCACTGAGCGACGCCATGTCTTCAGTAGCAGACTCATACATGCTGGCTGTTTGAAAAAGAGTGGAAGTGCTCTTCTCTTTCTCATCTTTGTCATCTTCAGATTCTCCTTCCACCACCTCTGAGGTCTGTATGTCAGACCTACTCTTTGTCTCTTTCTGATTTTCCCCTGGGTTGCTTAATTCTTCCTCTCCAAGATGAGAGTCCTGAGATGATTTTACACCTGTTCCTTTCTCACAGTGCTTGACCTTAGTGCAAATATTTTCTTTTGTCATATATGCACAGTAAGATTTGGGCTCAGAGTCCATAACCATTTCCTGTTCAGGGTTAGTAAGATGTTCACTCAATCTGGTGGAAAGGGTTGTCACTTCCTTTCTGCCATCCCACAACTCTGCACTACTGATGGGCGAGAAGCCACAGCACCATGGGTGTGCTGCCTGCTCTGTAAACACAGAAAAATCCGCAAATCCTGTTCCCTCTGTGTGAGAGGAGGTACCCGATATGGAAGCTTTGTGGACCCCAGAGGTGCAGTCTTTTTCAGAGTATCCATTTGTGAGATGCAAAGAAGATTCAGCATGAGAAGGCTGCCCTTCAATATGCATCTGGTCAGTGCTGCACCCTGAATTCACAGTGGATGTGGGCTGGGATTGTGCAACTTGGTGATTAATGCTGCAGTTAGGGTGCAGTGGGGTGGCTGGCATTAGCGTTGGAGAAGGCTGTTTGAGGTCTGATGTTGCTTCAGCAGAGCCAAATGCAGAGCAGGGCACAGGAACTGGGAAACCCCCAAAGTCCCCAAACTCATCTTCCCCTGAGCTTGTACCCTCATCATCATCCAGAGGTGGAGGAGATGAGGAGTGTAAGGGCATGATGTCTGATTCCATTAGTTGTACTTGAAGGACCTGAAGGAAACACCAAGTAGACAGTGTCACAAAATGTCACTTGCTTGTTTGAGCATTTGTTTCAAGACCAAACTGCTTAACTTTAAGTCTGCAAAATTCCATAGGATTAAGTGGAAGCCAAGACTGAGTAGGAGTTACTGTCTCTCATGCAAACAAAGTGTGCAGGCTGTGGTTCTTAAGCATGAAGAATCACAATATTTTTCTAGCTCCAGAAAAATGGCAAAAAGAGTTTAGTAGGGAGAGTCTTAATCTTAAACTTTAAGAAAAAGACACATGTCAACACAAAACATCAACATGCAGCATTACTCATTTAGATTCATATACATTCTGTTCATTCTTGGATGTCACATTTTATCACAATGACATTATGTCTTGCCAGTCCTTTATTTTGAAGTAAGCCACTAATGTTGCTTTGTTCTATAATTGTATTACCATGAATACACAACCATATCCAAGTGTATCCAACCATCTTTATACCTCTAGCTGACTTATTACCATCACCAATAATGTCTTTCTGTTTTCCCTGCAATGGAAAAAGGGGCCAGTGAAGGACTCGGTGAGTAAGCCGATACAGAAACACTATCCGCAGCTTTGTGCTTACTAGGATGACGGTTCAAACCAAGACCTACCTCGTGATCAAAGAACTAGTGTCTGTTTTAAACCTTCAACTTGAAACACACAAGTTCTACTTTATAAAAACAAATAATTAACCCAGTGCAGGACCCATGAAACACATTTATCAAGACTGAAACCCATTGTTCTTTGGTTTTCTACTAGTCGTAATAGCCTGTAAAACATAAAATGCTGCCAGTGTACAAACAGGTCCTGCCATTTTCTCTTCATCTGTTAATCTTGGACAGACAGGTGTCATGCCATGACATGGATAACAACAGACGCTATACATTAAATATACTTAAATACTCGATGGAGTTACAGACAGCTAGATAATGTTACTGGCTTATGTTAATTTTACATCAGACGTTTACAATCTAATACCCAATCATTAAATCACATACCATTACCTTGTAGCTAGTACAGACAACCTCACCGTCTGATGATGGCTAACACTACCGCGACCTAGCATGTATAGCCACTAACTCCCGACTTAAATAACTAGTTCAACGTAGACGTGCAAATTACAGGGGACTGACAGCTAACTGGAAAAGGGTTGTGATAGCTTTTTATTTACCAACACTCATTCGTTTCGTTTTCCCGTCACTTAACGTCAGTCGTCCGGCTCTCCATCGTCTTTCATCCTCCTCCGCTCAATGTAAGGAGCTAATATAAAACAGGATGTGCAACAGTGAAGAGCTCTCACTTCCATCCCAAATCCAGGTGCCGCAAATACAGGCCGCGACCTGTAAGTGTGAGGAGTCCATTAGACAAGGGTAATAACCCTCTGTCAAATAGACGATCTTGGATGATGTCCATTATGTCCTGCTTATCGTGGACAATATCACCGCCTACTGGGATAAAATAAAATAAAATAAAATAAAATAAAATAAAATAAAATAAAATAAAATAAAATAAAATAAAATTCAAATCTCAAGTGAGATAGATAGATAGATAGATAGATAGATAGATAGATAGATAGATAGATAGATAGATAGATAGATAGATAGAT
>JAPTYQ010118065.1:0-18741 GCA_029814465.1 Ostorhinchus cyanosoma | reverse complement strand
CAGTGGTTCAGGTCTGGGCTCAGTGGTTCAGGTCTGGACTCAGTGGTTCAGGTCTGGGCTCAGTGGTTCAGGTCTGGGCTCGGTGGTTCAGGTCTGGGCTCAGTGGTTCAGGTCTGGGCTCAGTGGTTCAGATCTGGACTCAGTGGTTCAGGTCTGGACTCAGTCGTAGCTTAAATGTTTGTCTTTCTTTCACCTTTATATTTTGTTCAACTTATGTTCAAAATAGACTTCAATCTCCAAATCTGATTTTATATAAATACATTTTATTATAATCATTTACTCCTCAAGATTTATACAGATCAACTTTATTTATTCCCAAGAGGACATTCGTATGAATAGATTTATGAAATGTTTACTGCTTTGCAAGTATAAAAGTCTAAACAATCTGTTTCTTCAACTTCCACACAGAACCAGAAACCAGCCTTTAAACAGAAGTCCTGATTTAACATTTACTGTGATAATTACTGGTTTCATCTGCACAGTGGTAATGTTTTCAGACTCAGCTTTACTGTCATTCAAACCATGTGACAGGATAAAACAAAATACAGTTCTCCAGGCCTCTGTGTGAGGGTTAGGGTTATGGTTACGTGCAGCACATATACAATTAAAATAATAATCATTTTTAAAAATTCTAAATGATGAAAAAAGAAGAAAAATAGAAGAGTTAAAATAGAATAAAAATAAATTGACGTGTGTACAGTATTGCATAATGAACAGCAGCAGCAGTAGTTTAACATGGTGGTGCAGTAGTGCATGTGCAGCAGAACCACGGGTAACAGGTAACAGCAGTTTGGAGCGGTGGTGTTGGATGCCTCATAGTAACATGGTAGGGTTCAGGGTTTCAGGGAGCACAGGGTCCTCAGGGCACTGGCTCACAGGTATTCATATGTGCATTCTAAAACATGTATTCTAGTGCCCCTTCCAAACTACTGCACATGTTTTGCAAAAATCATATATTTTTTTTACATTTGTACCGTTTGTCTGGATGAATGCAGAGTTAGAGGCTGTAAAAACTGAGACTTTTAGTAACACTTTCCAAATATGTAAAGACTCTGGTTTGTATGTTTCCATGTGAACAGAGACAACAGAAAGAGTGGACTACACATCCCATGTTGCATTTCTGTTATTTCTCATAGTAAAGCGCCTGGAGCTGGAACATCAAATCCAAGTGTGTGACTCAGAAGATGAGGGTCAGTCCTGATCCGTCATATGGACTAGAGCTGAAACGGTCCGTCGACTTGAATTGAATCAAAGCTGCATTTCCTTAATTTCATACACATACTTTTATACTGTTAACTGAACTTGTTGCGTCTTCATCTTCATAACAAATTTAAACCTTTATGTCTGTTACATACAAGAAAGTATTTGTTTAGAAAATAGTCTGAGCTCATAAGTGAATCTCTTCACTTAGGAGGCAGGGGAGGCTCATCATGCTTTTTTATTTTCTTCTTTATTTTCCCTCTTCGGGGGACAACTTCATTTTAATTACAGCTTGTGTTTAAATAATTTCAAACATGTTCGTATATGTACATATACATAGAGGGAGGGCTCATGTCTGCTCATGATGCTGTTAGAGGACCTTTGTTCAAAAAGGGTTGAGAAACACTGATCTAGAGAATCTCTATAATGTACAGTCATCTGTTTTCAGAAGCTACAGGAAAGATGAAGAACAGTTGCATTTATTTACTTGTCATGCTTTGCAAACCCACTTACCCATAATTCAGCTGGTTAGGACAGAGTTTAGATCTTCTCTAGTATAAGGTCTGGATTGATAATGTTCCCTTAGTGTCTTATGGCAGTAGGGCCAGACCCCTCTATGTCTTCGGTTCAGCCTGGACATGTCAAACCAAGTTCCCTCACAAAGAAGAGAAGATCACACTTCACACACGATATAAATGTTATTACTTTGTAATAATGTTTTGTGTAGCGTGTATAGCGCATGGGTGTCAAACTCATTCACATTCAGAGGCCACATTCATTTATTCAATATGATATATGAAGAGGGCCGTATCAATAAAATACTATAATAATGTGCCAACTCCAAACTTTCCACACATTTTACAGTTGAAATTAAGGAAAATGTTTACATTTACAAACTATCCACAGAAAAAAAGTGAACAACATGAATAACCTAAAATTTCTCAACACATATAAGTGCAATTTTACTAATATTCTGCCTCAGCTCATCATTTATATGTACATTACAACTTACAGATCACAGTGGATCTACAAACACATAAAACATTTAGTAACAGGCAGAATATTGGCACAATTGCACTTCTCAATACATTTCCCGTTGTTCATTTGTTCAGGTTATTCATATTTTTTGTGAAAATATGATGAATAAATGCAAGCATTTTCATGTGATTTAACTTTCTTTTTTTTTACACTAAAACTAGGAAAAATTTGGAGTTGTCATTTATTAATTATGATGGTATTTTACTAGTCTGACCCGCATAAGATCAAATTGGTCTGAATTTGGAACCTGAGCCAAAATTATTTTTCACATCCTTGATTATTAATATCTTTATGAAATGGGTACAGACTGGACCCAAAAGCAGACCACAACAGGTCAAACTCAATTTAAAACAGTCTTATTGATACTGGATACGACTGGGCACAGGAACATTGAGTTCTTTGTAGAGCCTAGCAGCACTAGCACTAGTAGAGCACCAGGTAGGAAAGACGCACGGATCCAAGCAGAGTTAACGGCGACACTCAGAGCAAGTGAGCGGCCGACGAGGAGAATGCAGAGGCAGAGTCAGGGGCAAGCGAAGGTCAGAGCCAGGCAGGGCAGACGGAACCAAAGGCAGAGGCAGAAGACGTGGTCAGGGGCCAGAAACAGGTCAGAAGCCAGGAGCAGATCCAGAACGGAGATCAGACAAAAACAGGTACGTTACCAAGGCTACAGGTGAGGTCAGGCAGGCAGGGGTCAGGAATAGTGATGTCCAAACGAGGCTTCAGGAGGCTTTGAACCCTTTGAACCCTTTTGGACCATTGTGCTGAAAATTGGTTCATTACTCGAAGCTTCATTCATTAAGAATGTGGAGGTCATCTGCTGCATTGGTTGTACTGCAGCCATGCAAAAGGTTGATGAGCCGAGCAAGTGTGCACTTTACTACCATCGTTGGTAACTTTTACTCTGTGTTTTATGCCTCTGTGTTTTTCTATGTCCTTGTATGTATGTTAGCTACTGAACACACAAATTTCCCCCCCTGGGAAAACTGAAGCGAGCTTCATTTCATGTGTTGCTTTTCCTTCTTGCTGTATCCTACCAATATCCATTAATATACATAAGGTTCACTTGTCATTGAACATGTTAAAAACATGAATGAAGTTTGCTCCTCAGGCCAGCATTAAATACTGAATAATAAACCATTGCTAAAAAGGTAAGGGTTAGTAGTAGAGGTAAAGTATAGATGAATATGCAGATAAAAATTAAATGTATAATTTTTAAATATATATATATACACACACATACATACTGTTTAGGGTTAAGGTCAGTAGGAAGAAAGTCAGAATTCTAACCATTTTTAGTTTACACACACACTTATATAATTTTTTTAACCCTATACATTCTATGTACAGATGGGGGGTATGGGCTTAAGGTGCTTGGTTGCTTATGCATTTTTATTTAAAAACAGTTTCTCCACAGTAGAGGATTTGAGGCAGTTTACTTTTTTGAAACCGTTTCCCCAGCTTTAGAAAACATCCTCTCACAGGCCACAGAAGATGCTAGTGTTGCCTGGTACTGGTTTTCCAGGTGGTACAGGTTTGGGTACAGGGCTTTGCATGTCGTCCAGTCCACCAGAGGGTCCTGTGATGGTTCAAGCGGGGGGGCTGACAGGTGACACTACACCTCCACTATGGCATTCCTGGATACTTTCACTTCTTCAGCGTACCTGTCCAACAGCTTCCACAGGTCAATGACTGAAAATGAAACATTACATAAAGTTTAGTCCGTCCATGAATAAATGCAAATTAATCTATTGATCCAAATTCTATAATTTTTGTACCTTGGGAAGATGCAGCTGGTTCTGGCTGTGCTCTTGACGTAGATGATGGCTCCTCTTCCAGGGTTTACATTCTGCAACAATGCCGCACACTCACAGCTGACTCAGCATTCGGAGTTTGAGTGTTTTAAATCTTGGATCAAGTAATGATGATAATAAGACGCTTGTGGTCTCTATTCTGCTTTGAGCACCATGAAGGTGGAAAAGAGCTATACAAGTGCAGTCCATTTACCATTTTCACTGACTTTATCATTCAGAATTCTATTGAGATTTATTCCAAGGTGTTTGGTTATTTCGTTGGAGTTCTGTGCCATCACCTCAGTCAAAGCACGCTTCAGCATTTTTATCAGGGCTATTATTTTTGATCCTGACACTCTTCATGTGAGGGCTCTACGGTGGCAGCATGAAAAGGTGACAGCATTTTTATACACTAGGACACACTGGAAGTCGTTTGCAGTCAGTGGGGGTAAATCTGTGGGCAGAGTGGTCAGAGCAGCTGCCACTGCGTCCCTCTGCTCATAAAAACACCACAGCATCTCATAGGTGCCATTCCATCTCGTGTCTACCTCAATTATTAGTTTTGTGACAGGACGGTCCATTTGCACCTGGATCTGCTGCAGCTTCTCTTTTGCTCTGGTGTTTGATTTAAAATAGGTAACCATCCGCTTTGTTTTTGATCTTATATTATATATCTAGCCCAGGATTAGCCTCCATGGACTTTTTCACAATTTAGTGCGTGTGCCTCGCAGACAGCATGCCGCACCTGCAGAATATTTGCCGCAGCGATCATATTTGCTGTTGCATCCGTCTCCAAGCACTTCACCTTCTCTTCCAGAGCCCATTCCCTTAAAAGCTCGAGCAGTTCCAGCGATGTTCTCTGCTGTGTGACTGATAGGAAAAGGCTGAACTCCCAAAAGGGCGGTGGAGAGTTCACCTGCATGAATGACATGACAGGTGACAGCGAGATACGCATTGATGGAAGTCCACATATTTGCGGTCAGGCTGACACTGTTAACATTCTGCAGGGCTGCCTTGGCCTTCTCCTTTTCTTCCACATTCCTCCTCTCCACCATGGCTTTAACTGCTTGCCTTGATGGAAGAGTGTATGTGGGATCCAGTTTAAACACCAGAGCACAGAAGCCATGATCAGACACCACAGTGAAAGGCTGGGAACCTTTCACTATGAAATCCACTAGAGCTTCATCAAGCTCCTGTTTCCTGCTGCCTAAAAAATAAAAGTTAGCAGAACAATAGATTAATTTAGTTTTAGCAGGAACAAAACCATGTGAATCCTACTGCAGGGAAAAGGTTTAAGTGTAAAGATTGCAATGTATATTTCAGGTTCACTGTTCTGTTTCTGATTTGAAGGTAGTTTAGTATTAATTTTATACACCCAAACCTAGACTCATTGCTTCTAAACAGTTACAGAAGCGCAGTGAGGGATGAAAGTTACACTTAATATTGCCTGGAACAACAAACATTATCTCCACTCACCTGTTGGACACGTCATCACAGCAGCACTACCGGCTTCATCCTCATGTTTGGCTCGCTAATGCCTCATCATTGACGACATGTTATAGGCCAGATGCCGGGAGCAAAGCAAACACTTCACCTGCAAATTAAAAATGAAGTGTGTGGTTTATTCTCTGTATGAGAAAGATTTGAAAAATACATTTGTAACAAATTACCTTGTTCAGTGGCACCATTTCAAAATGCTCTCAGACTTGAGATCTCTTCCAGGTTGGTTCCATTACAGAGCAATAAGAAAGCAAACCGAAAGCAAAACGAACGCTAATCAAATCAATCCCAAAGGTATTGACCAGATAGGCAATGCATCACACCGTTTCATCCATTTTAGACACAACTGAGACCTGCCAGTCTGTCAAAGCCCCGCCCATTGAACCAAACCAGTCAGCTGATTCAGTATGAATGAAGCAGTGAATTGGTTCAAACGCCATCAGTCACGTGATTTGAAACAAGCGCAGGAGCAGTGCTTCAGAAAAAACTCTACCGAGTTTTGGGGCGTGGTTTGAAGCCTCGTGTCAGAGGGAACATCATTAGTCAGGATTACAGACAGGCAGAACAGGTCAGGGATAAACAGGTCAGCGCAAGCAAGCAGAGGAGAACGTTCTTGCAAATGACAATCTGGCAAAGACTGTTTGTCTCTTAATTTTATGGCTGATTACAAACAACTTTCAGATATATACTGCCACCTACTGTACAAGGGTGTATATCATTATGTCACTTAACTCAGATTCTTGCTAGAATGTGTTTTATGTAAAAAGGTTATGAGTGCCTCCCTTACAGCTCTTACTCTTTCTTCCTTTCTGTTCCCAGACTTCCTGCCAGGGTCCACTCCTGTCCTGCTGCTCTGACTCTCTCTGAGAATCTCACTCGCTCTGCTGCATAACAATCACAGTTAAAAATAACATGTTCTATGTTCTCTTTTATACCATCTGTCACACTTGTCATTTCTTATCCCCAGGCTAAACATGGTGTCATTTAGTGCGGTATGTCCCACCCTGAGTCTCAGTATAACTACTTCCATACTTCTATTCCTTTCTTTATAGCTCTTCATTATAACAGACTTTTGTATATTATACACCCTTCTGGCAAAGGCTGACCTGAACTTTATACACTTCCCCTGATGAGCCACAGATGTGCTCACAGGTGAGGTGCATCAGCTAATCAGAGGAGCAGCAGAAACTGGGTGAGAGGTCATAGATGAAGGAGAGAGAAACAGGCAGAAAACAGATTGAGATGTTACACTTTACTGTAGTTTTTGCATTTCACAAATTCATCCCACAGGCCAGATTAGATCAGGGATGTGCCATCAACTTTTAGGTTGGGTAAATATTTTTTAAAAAACAAACATAAAATCAAGGCTGTGGGTAGTAGGGGTGCACAGGATTGTGTCTTTCAAAGGCGCAAAATAGCGCGTCTGCATCCAGTTTCTTTTGCCAAAATGAATTCGTAATATGGGGGCATTTACATGCATTGTGCGTGTGGTGGGAGGAGAAAATGTAAATACATTAATTTAGCACACACAAAGTGATTTATCAAACCTGAAAGCAATTTTGAAACGAGGCTCTTTCCCATTTGTGATGATTGTGATTAAAAATGTGCACTGACAGTGTGACTAAATTATGTGCACCTGACAGTCAATCCAACTACTTCCCAGCCTCAGCTCCCCCCACCACCACACACACACACACACACACACACACACACACACACACCTCTAAAATGTAAAATGAATGAATGAGTCATCAATACCTTCTATGACTAAACTCCTCCATCGTTCCATTTCCTTCATCAAATCAAATCCATCACTGTTTCCATTAGAGCTGCAGATCCCAGAGCAGTTTAGCACTTGCAAAATCATCATCTGTGAGCTGTGGCTTTGGCCTTTAGCGAGTAAATCCTTTTTCCCAGAAAAGTCCAGTTTTCTGAATTACTTCAGACCTTTAATAGTAGGAGAAATATCCTTATATACTGTATTTGCAGCCCCTAGGAGCAAATTTTTCTGCTGAGCTAGCCTGTTAGTCTTCCGTCAGCGAGTAGTCAAACTTGAACGCAGCAGAAGCCAATGATTGGCTATCAAGCGTACTGAGTCTGTGCTTACGAGCTGCTGATTGGTTGGAAGCATGCTTACCGTAGGCATATTAAACATTCACCAGAGGCTTGAAAAAAAAGACAAAGGCTTTTTCATGCATTCGAAATGGCTGTGAGGGAAAGTAAAAGTAGTGAGTGCTTGCTCCTAACCCTAACCCTGCCGCCCTGGACGTACATTGCTTCTCTTTCAATGTATACAAACAGTTAATGTTAGCTCTAGTATTTTCATAGCTAACTCTCCATTTTCCATTTTTTCATTGGGTAAGCACTCTTACTCTGCTTAAATGGACAACACGTCCTTGGATTAGACCCTCCGATGGGCTGGTTTTGGCCCAGGGGCCGTACGTTTGACACCCTTGCTTAGGGCTAGGCGATAAAATGACAATGATATATATCGCCAAATAACTTTTCCTCGATAGAAATATGAGACATGCTTGATACAATTTCAATAGAATTCCTTCGTTCATGTTTTGACAGACATAAGAACAGCCAATCATAATTACATAGCCCCGCACAGAACCAATCACACTAGAGCAGAGGCGTAAAAGAGGCATAGGAGTCGAACATTCAAAGCAGGTTCCACTTTCAGTTCACGCCAGTTACAACACGCCTGCAGACCTGAATTCAGAGGAACACGACGTATCTCTCTCTGTCTCTCTGAGGTACGTACACACATCGTACTGACAGGCACCAATGCCCCCACGTATATATACCCCCGGCGTGGTTTGGTGAAGATGGTCTGTTTTGTTTGTTTCTCTTTTAAACTTGCCTTTGCCTGCTGGTCAGCCTTGGGGTTTAGTTTTATATATAGGGACCTGTTTTTTTACCCTCAGCCACACTGGCCACAGGTTATTGTCATCAGTTGGTCATCTGTCTGTCCATCCGTCCATCCGTCCAAAAACTTTGGCATGCACTGATAAGTCAGACCACTGGGGACAGTAGTGCACCTGATAAGTCAGGCCAAGGGTTTTCAAGTGTGTGCACGTTATGTTATTTATCTGGAACTGTTGTACAGTATAATGTCCTTCAGCACATCTGTCATGTTCAACCTCTGACAGAAAATAAATCATATTTTAATCAAAAATACCCTTCTGATGTCTTCACAACTAACTTATGAGGAGCAGAAAATTTAAGCTTGACAAAAATAGTGATTTGATTTATATCGTGATACATATCGATAATGTCTGATATGAAAACAAAAACATCTTGATATCGTGATACCCCTGCTCTAGATCATTAATTCCATCCTCCCATGCTACTTATTGTGTTCCACTGTGTGTCAAACCCACTATAGTAATAAAGCCTGAAACAGCTGTGTGCTCAGGCACCGTCGGCAGCTACAGTGACCTTTTGGACGTCTGCGAGGAGCACAAGGCCTCCTCCTCTAGCCTCCGTCTCTGTCTGGACATAAGTGTTTTTGTATTTACACTGGTAGTAGTAGAGAGTACAGTAAACACTGGCGATTTGTAAACACCTTAAGGCAGTATTAAGTTTGATGAAACAACAAGGTAGTGTTTTGTGACACTGGCTTGACAGCATTTGGACGTACTTAGGAGGCTTCACCTACAGCAACAACCAGCATTACATCATCTAATGCAGAGTCAAGGTGGCAGCCTCCTCCACACACCTCAGACAACAATATGTACAGCTCAAAAACAGCACAAATATTTACACCTGTCAGCCAAAAAACACCACGGACACAGTCAGGAGCTTCTGATTTCTTAAACAACCATCAGTTTGATATAGAGCATAAAGATTAGACTGTGTTTCAATGGATAAAGGTCATGTGGTCTGAGAAGTCCAGATTGACCCTTTTCCAAAATGATGGGTCCATCAGGGTGAGAAGAGAGATTACCCATCATGCCTTGTGTCAACAGTCCAAGCATGTGGGGGTAGTGTTGTGATCTGGGGTTGGTTCAGTTGGTCAGGTCTAGGTTCAGTTACATAATGTGACCAAAACCAGACAGAACTCAAAGCTTCGACATGGCATGAGTTCATTGAAATTCCAGCTGCAGGTTTGAGTTCTTACCAAACAACTACAATGGTCCAAATGCTCAGATGAACCATTGTTTCTGTTGGACGCCAGGATAATACTGGATGTAGCAGATGGTTTTAATCTGTCATGAAGGTGAAGCTGCAAGTTCAGGTGTAAAGTTGGTTTTGGAAGTGCATCCTTAAAGGGCTCATATTTATCTAAACCCACTTTTATTAGTCTGTGGTTCATTTATTTGTGTATTTGGACCCTAATAGTTCGTACAGTTTGAATTTGAACCCTCCAGGGGCTGCAAATCTATCTTTATTCCTGCAAAAATCGATTGAATTTCTACAACCCTTTTTGATTCCATCTTAATTCATTATGTCTATAACTAGTTCTGTTATGACATTTGTATAAGGTCCAGACTTCAGACCAACATTTCTCCAGTTGGACATAATTGTTTGTCATTAGCAGCGGTTCTAGTCCATACTGAAAATATGTCCAAACTTCGAGACAATTACCTAAAATGCTCAGTTGCTGGTTGAGCGGGACAGACTTGCACAGCCAACAACCTGGAGGGGGCGGGGCCTGAGGTGGCTCATGTGCATGTAAAGGGCCAGAGCGCCAAGCCACCTTTCTGGTGTCATTAAACCCAAGCAGAGCATTTACAGTTTATGTAGACCACAGGGAAATGTTGGAAAATGAAGAATTCCCTTTAAAAAAAGCAATAATATGATGTGGATTTGTTCATAAAAGAGCTGCAGCTATTGATTATTTTTGTAATCATTTCATTTGTTTCCACGGTAACTACAGAGCCTCTGAACGTCCAAATGGGTCATATCTGATGACCATGAAAAGATGAATAACTGTATTTTACACCAATTATTGACATGTATTGATAGGATTAATGGATCAACAGGTATTAAACAGTTTAGATCAGTAGATGGTTTAGGATGCTGGTGGATGTTTGGGTCTTTATGGGTTAATGAAGTATGAAATTACAGCGAAATCATCCTGTGAACAGTCAGAGGATGCAGCAGGTGTGTAATTGTATGATTGTTGATGCAGTGTAGACCAGTGAAGGTGGAGGAGTCTGGGTCAATGCCAGTCACATTCACATGGGTGAAGAGCGTTCTGACTGAGCCACGGTCTTCTGCTCCTGGCTTAAGAAAAAGGCTTTTCCACCACAGTGAGAACAAGGCAGATTCAACCGGTTTGAGGCAAGTAATGGATGAACTAATGAAGCAAAGAGAACCATGGTGGAGGAGTCGGTCACATGACCAGCTCAGGTTTACCCACTGCTCCTTCAGGAGTTCGTTTCACACCAGCTGCCTGTGACTGTACTTCTGTTTTCATTTACATTTTTGACTTCGACAAACTTTATTTATCCACAAAGGAAATTACTTGGTCATAATAGCTCAGTTGCATACAAAGACACGCTTGAAAAACCACTTGCAAAAAAGCCAAAAAAAAAAAAAAATTAAACTGTGAAGAGATGAAAGCAATAAATAACATAAATCGAATACACTAATAAAGCAGAAAAAAAATATAAGACTTGCATATGTACAAATCTACAGCAAGTTGAAGTAAATATAAATACAGTATATACACTATGGGCTGGATCTACTAAAGGTTTGCTTGTAAACTCACAGCACACGCAAAAAAATGTACAAACTGCTTTACTAACGAAGGGTTGTGTCTTTCAAAGGTACATAATACTGCATCTGGATCCAGTTAGTACGTTTGACTCAATGAATATGAAATATGAGGCGTTTACATGCAATTGTGCGTGTGGTGGGAGGAGAAAATATAAATATATTAATTTAGCACACGCAAAGTAATTAATCAAACCCGAAAGCAATTTTACTGATAGAAACTGTGTCTATATTGAACACGTCTCAAAGGGAAGAGCAAACACACACACTTCAGTGTCAGATCCGGGATCGAAATGTGGTTCAACAAAACTCCTAATAAAGACAGTAGAATATCAAGGGGAGACTCATAGATTTTATGAAGTTTCCCTTGGCAAAGCAGATTTGTTCAACACCAAAGGGCAGCCAGACGACTATTCTGCTGTTAGGACGCTGGACAAGACGAGTTAAAAATAGAAAAGAGGAAAAAAAAAAAAAAGTGCACAGGTGGGAAAGGGATTTTACACACTATCCTGACTGATTTTGGAATTGGAGTTGTACATTCAGATGTCAGCGTTATCGTCGTTCATCACATCCCTGTGAAAGTATGAGAGGATATAATTTTTATTGTTTGAGTTATGCTATAATCTGACTCGCTGTAGGAATGCTCTGCAGGAATAAGGGTGAATATTTCCAATGGCAGTGGCAGGAATTTCATTGTCCCTCCACTTTCTATCTGTGCATTATGACAAAATCCATGAAAAGGAAGGATGTTAAAAGATTCAATTATGCTTTACTGATATTGTCATTGATCTATCAGTAAATAACATGACATTCTTTTTTGTTTTTTGGTAACATAAGGTCACATAAATTACAACTGAACACCAAACTTAAAAACAGCAAATAATGGCCAAATTCTTTTTTTTTTAACAATTCTTTAAACAGTGACAGCTCAGCATTCTATAGTTATCACGTCCCTGATCATAAATCCTACGTAGACAAGCTGAGTTTTTGTCAGATATTTATTATGCAGTAGAATGTAGGCTAGACTTAATATTCTCAAAAACAGAAAAACAAAAGACTCCTACCCATAGAGCATGCAATCAAATATCTCACTAGAGACGAAGT
This sequence comes from Ostorhinchus cyanosoma, assembly GCA_029814465.1. NCBI lineage: Eukaryota > Metazoa > Chordata > Actinopteri > Kurtiformes > Apogonidae > Ostorhinchus > Ostorhinchus cyanosoma. The sequence goes on along the minus strand of JAPTYQ010118065.1, from coordinate 6,379 downwards.
TTACAGTGACTGAATTAAAAAATACAACAGCCATGCAAACTGAAGCAGCAGACAGATACTTTTATGAGACAAACAGCAGAAGACTCAGAGGAGAGGTGTCTTTGTTGGAAAAAAACAGCAGGAGTACTGTAGGAATTGGAAATGAGGCTTAGCGGCCTCGTGATAGCTCCTGCTGTTAAAAGGCTGATTAATTCAACACTTTGATAATGACTGTCTGTAAAACATGGGAGAGGGGGCTGAAAGGCATTCATCAGTGCACTGTACCACGGGGGGATAATAGCAGTGCTTTCAAAAGACATGATTTAGTGGCAAAAAAAAAAATCAATTGGAACTCATGTATGGGGCAGAAGAACAGGGCTCATGCGCTCAAAGTTTCCCGGTGTTTGTCAGCCGGTGTCGGTCCAGAGCTGAGCACAGATCTGGACTCTGAAACCTTCTACCGTACTCTACCTCCATTTGTTCTTCAGTACAGTAGCATCGTTTGTTTTGGTGGCGTGTACATTTTTAACCCATAAACACCCAGTGCTACATTTGTGGCAGTTCCTAAATGAATTTTTCTTCATATTTAACCATTTTTAAGTGATTTATCACTATTCATGATACTATTATCCTCTGTATTTGGCATATTTCAGGGTAAATCATGTATTTTCCTATATTTCATTCATCATGTAGATGTTCATAAAAACTCAGAGTAAATTCAAAGGTTGTTATATCAGAAAAAGAAAAAAAAAAGTGAAGAAAAAGTGACTTTTTCAGCAAAGATGTCAATAAGGGAATGTAAAAACAAGTCTGTTCATCCACTGTCATTTGTCAAACTCCATGGGTTTTACTGGTGAATCAATGCTGTAGAAGATGACGGTGTTTCCACGGTAACTACGGAGCCTCTGAACGTCCAAATGGGTCATATCTGATGACCATGAAAAGATGATGAACTGTATTTTACACCAATTATTTACATGTTTTGATAAGATTAGTGGATCAACAGGTATTAAACAGTTTAGATCAGTTTTTGGCTGTTTGGGTCTTTATGGGTTAAGTTCAGTTTTGGTCATTTGGTCATTTAAAAAATGAGTAATTTAAAAAATGAGTGTCACTACTTTCTCAAAGCACTTTCTCAATGAAGTCATTCCTGTAGCACTTTAACTTCACAGAATAACTGCAGAACCGCATTATGTAATGATGGTGCAATACTGTATGTAATAATCTAATCATTTTTCACCTTATTTTGTAATAAATTTCTTAAATGCATTCCATAATAAACTTTGCAGCACTGATGGCAGATGTTTAACCCAGTTAACCCATTTCCTCTGACACTGAGAAGGTCATTCTTCCTCAGCGAGTTTCTTCTCAGTTATACTTAATTAGTGCAGCTTTTGTCTCTAGCTTGCAAACACACTCTCCATTATAAAGAATACAGTTAATTTTGATTTAGGTCCAGTTTTTTTTTAATTAATTCTAATTTAGCTGGATTGCTTAATGTTGTTAGGATGGTATGATGGTTTTTCCAGTTAAGGTATCAATTTCAGTGGTTTTTTGATGGTTTATTACATAATGTACCAAATAATTACATTTTCTTTAAAAAAAAAAAAAAAAGCTACACCTGCATTTTGTAAAAAGTAATGTAGTATGTAATAAATTATTACAAAATGCAGCATGTTATTACGAGATTAAAAATTATTCCATTATTATATATTGCATACATATTACATATCCACTAATCCCATCAAAACATATAACGTGACGTTCAGAGGCTCCGTAGTCACCATGGAAACACTGTCAACATTGATTCACCAGTAAAATCCATGGAGTTGGATCAATGACAGTGGATGGACACACTGGGTTTATGTTTAGTTAATGATATATTTGTTGGAAAAGTCACATTTATCTTTTCACTTTTTCTTCAGTTTTCTCTGTTTTTGATATAATAACCCGTAACTTCACACTGATCTTTTATGAACATCTGCATGATCAGTCAATTAAATATAGCAAAACACCAGATTTTGAATGAAAACTACCAAATACAGAGGGCAATATTACAATAAATGATGAGAAATCACACCAAAGTAGTACTGAGTCTTTATGGGTTAACTTTACAAAGTAAGATACCTAAAATAGAACCTTGTGGCACCCCATGGGTAATCACTTTCCTGAGACGACATCACCTACCGTCTCTGAGGATCCTGCTCGATATTCCAGTTTGTAGTAAGATTTCATGATCGACTGTGATGTCGTCTAAGAGAACGAGGACATATAACTGGTTTGAGCTTCCGACAGTTTATGAATGAGACATCTGTGTAGTTCAGGTGATGTTAAAACATGGAGAAAAAAACAGGAGAAGTGAAGCTTATCGTTTGCGTTTGTAAAATGTGTAAAAAGTAGGATTATTTTTGTCAGTATAGTATTCGGTATGAGTGGTGTCAGGGGTCTGGGACAGCTGATATCCAACAAAAACAAAAACACATCATAAAACCCAGTGCTGTGTTGACTGAGAACAGACCTGCAAATCAATGGAAACCTTTTTAATTTTAGCTACCAGCAATGATGTGCCTAGCTGTTGGAAGATACTGCCACTTCCAGGAGCTTTGCAAGGCTAATGTTATGATGATATGCACTGACTTGTTGCAGTTACAGTTCAAACAAATGGAGATGCCTGTGTTAGGGGGACATCTGGTGCTGGAGCGATGTGAATATGCCGTAATGTAATGACAGAGGGAGCTGAACACACAGTTTAATACACTACACTGCTGCACAGCCCAGATTAGCACACAAGAAATTAGTTTAGTAAAATATAATTCAGAAACAACACAGCAAAACCAAGAAAGACTTTTGCCCACAGAGGGAAATTACTTTTTTTTTTTTTTTTTTTAATTGAATTTGGACAAGCTTTGTTCTTGTTCTCCATTTTCTCTGAGCCAGTATATAATGTTTCAACCTCAGAACTACTTTGTACACTCCTTATTCATTGACCAAGAAGAAAAAAAAAAAAAATTCATACAATGACAACTTGATATACAGAAACAATTTTTAAGTGACAAGTTCATTTGGAAACAATTGAAATGAAAGGGGAACGAAGGATTTTCCATTAAGACATGCCTCCACTGCCACCTCTAAATCATCTGCCAATGTGTGTCTGTGTATGAAAGAAAGAGTTATTAAAGATCTAAATGTAACAAGACAGCAAAATGTTTGTTTTGTTTACCCCATCATTTCAGCCTGTCTTTATACCGGCTCGCAATTAACTGGTATGTCCTCCTTATTGTGTAGTCATCCATCGCAGACTGGTAAACTCAGACTGTGTCAACACTACTACGTCTCAGTCTCATAGTGCAGCTCTGAAAAGACTGCACGCTGCACCTCCGGCCACATCCTGATGTTTCACAGAAGAAATATATAACAGCAGCTGTTTCCTGCCTCAAGTAACTTCCAGCTCTGAAGCTCATTTCTTTCAAAAAAAATCTACAACTGTAACACAGAAGAATAAATCTACATCATCACTGTGCTGCTAAACAAGATGTTAATGTGTGGAAAGGTCATGGCAGTTATACACAGCCTGGATACCAAAACATAGGTCTCCACCTGGATTTATTTATGGCATCCCAGAGGACAAGCATTTTGGTCAGTTGGTATGTCTGTCTGTTTGTCTGGGTGCGCTCCAGTGGTCACATGTCAAGTATTATTGATGTCAAGCTGTGACCAAATGATTTGCCATGTTCTCTTGTCGACCTGATTAGTTTTTGCCAATTGTAGGCCAAAGTACAGCTGTTCTCACATTCAAAAAAGGACATTTTGCAATAACTTCTGTCAAAATTATTATATCAACTTGAAACCATTCTGTATCCGATGGTATGCATCATGACATCATAAGGGTCAAGCCATTGTTAGTGCCCTGGGGCAAATATCAGGGGGTCTGTAAACTCAGTTCTGACATTTGAAATGGCTGTAATATCACTAGTATTCATCTGATCAAACCAAAATTTAACATGAAACATCTCTGTGTAAGTCCCTTCTAATGTGACAAATTTCCCAACTCCAGGTTGTGTGACTTCCAGTTGCTATTGTGACATAAAATTGTAAAATGTTAAATTTCTTCCCTTCTGTTCATTGTAGCAATTTCAAACTAATGCCAAATTATTGCAAATTCAATGCTGTATCCATTACCTACCTCATTTGTCATATATATAGATTTTGAGTTATTTGCATCTGAAGGTTCTGTACAGACTTTGTGTGATCTTGAAAAAGTCTCATTTTTATGTATATGGCCGATCATAGTTCTCAATTTGAAATGAGATTATCAGCACCAAAATAGGTTTTTTCCAAATGCTATTTCCAAATTCCCTGGTTGGGTCGGACAAGACTGGACTGATTTACGGCAGGTTTACGTCACTATGACAACACCACACCGACCGGCAGAGTTTAGCAGTACAATGAACAAGTGAGGAGTGAGCTCTGTGCTTTTTCCTAAAGAAAGGGATTTCTTGGATTTATTTAGTTGTGATAGTGGATTCTGGAACTGGAGCTGGACTGGCAGAAAGAAAAAGAAAGATAAATGGGAGTGGGATAGATCAGGGGCTAAAACACCAGTAAACATCTGCATTGAACCGATGGATAGAACTAAGGGAGTTAAAGGAATGAAAACAGAGCTGGAGTAGTCCCTCTTCCTTCTCCACAGGTACAGAATGCTTCTGTTCTTTATTCAGATGCAGTGGAACATTAGATTTGACTGAAGTGGCTGTTGTAGCTCAGTCAAACATGCTTCTGCGTTAGCCACACTAGGTCTGTAGTGTCAGTAATCTGTTTTATTTGGAGCATTGTTTCAGTCCAAACTAAGGGTTTTGTACAGTGAGACTGAAATGGTTCTGTATGCCGGGACCTGGAAACTAAACTGTCATTCAGGAACAATACAGTTATAAAAGTACAGCACTATGAATGCAGAAGGATGAAGCAGTTAGTGCTGAACTGCTAAAGCAGAATGAAGAAGATGAGATGTAATCTATTTAACTAATGGTTTGACTGAGTTTAAATATCTACAGACCATCTGGTCATTTAAGATAAGGTTTTGTTAGGGTAAGGTTTTAGCTGAGGAGGGCTTAACCCATAAAGACCCAGTGCTACTTTAGTGGCACTTCACAAATGAATTTTCTCTATATTTAAACTTTCTTTACCACTGATTGTAATATTACGCTGCTAACCTTTTTCAGTGTAAATCATGTACTTTCCTATATTAAATTCACTGATCATGTAGATGTACATAAAAGCTCAGAATAAAGTTGAGGGTTATTATATCAAAAACAGAGAAAACTGAAGGAAAAGTGACTTTTTCAGCAAAAATATCAGTAACTCAATGTAAACCCAGTGTGTCCATCCACTGTCATTGATCCAACTCCATGGGTTTTACTGGTGAATCAATGTTGTACAAGATGACGGTGTTTCCACGGTAACGACTGAGCCTCTGAACGTCCAAATGGTCATATCTGATGACCATGAAAAGCTGAATCACTACATTTTACACCAATTATTTGCATGTGTTGATAGGATTAATGGAGCAACAGGTATTAAAAATATTAGATCAGTAGATGATTTTGGTCTCCAGTGGTTGTTTGAGTCTTTACGGGTTAATATCACTCCATAGATCAAACCTACATGTGTTTGTTACTACATATTATAATTTTATGTAGTTGTTGTCACTTACTTTCAAGTTCTAAACATAAATTTCACACATTGAATCATTATTTGCTATTCTCCAATATCATGCTTTTTTTATGTCCACATAATTTTATTTAAATTAATAGAACTATTTGAGCAACTACACATTTTATACCTTGACCATGTCTGTATAAAACCATTAAATAACAAGTTTGCATAAAGTTGCTGACAAACAAAAAACCAAACCAAAAACCAAAACAATAACCTCACCTCTCCGTCAAAATTACCATAAACTCCTAGGACCCACTGTCCCCGTGTGTGGACAAGAGTTTAATAGCTTTATACAAAAATATAATGACAATAAAAAACTGTCCCACTCAAAGGACATTCCATAAATAAAAAAAAATGCATCTGAAAAAACGGTTGCATCATGATGTTTCCAATATAGGCAAATATTTAATTAAAAAAGCCAAAACGTGTACTTTCCTGACATGTCCTGGGTTTTAGGAGGTTAAGTTAAAACATCGGATGAGTTTCTTACCTCGGAGGCAGGAAAGAAGCTGTAGCTGACAGCGAGGAAACGCTCAGATCAGTGATGGAGACGAGGGCACAGCGGTCGTACAGCTGGACCACGATGATGGATTTCAGATAAATAACTATGATCTGGACCTGATTCTCATCCATCAGAACCTGGTGTGTGTGACCCAAACAAAAGAAAAATATCAACTCAAGGAAA
>JAPTYQ010118004.1:0-14282 GCA_029814465.1 Ostorhinchus cyanosoma | reverse complement strand
TGAATTAACAACAAATATCCATGTTGGAGGACCATGATGCTACCCCAAAGGGTCAGGATATGAATTTTAAAGACACATCCCCTTTTGACATCCCAAAAGGATGAAGTCCAGGAGGTGGAAGATAACTATCACATTTTCAACAGTTGTAATTGAAATACATCAACTATCATATGTAAAATAATAAATATCATGATTTACCAAACTATTTTTATGTCAGTACTTATAAAATATAGACATCTTTTCCTAAAAGTCAGTTCTCCCCAGCATAAAAACTACCACATCCCTCGCCTGTGGTTCCCCACGGGTCAACACGCTACTATATTATTACATCTATACTCATTTTCACTCTAATCTCTCCAAACATCTTCACTCGCCCATCGCTCTGCACCAAATGCAAGTCGCTGCCTGCTGCTGTTGCTAGGAAGAATAAACACGGGCCTCTCAGGTGAATAAATAGTGTCAAATAGATGTTGAGACAGAGGAGGGAGAAGCTGTGACCTTAAAAAGACTAAAGAGTGGAGGAGCGGCGGTGGAAGGCTGAGTAGGAGGAAACCAAACTGAAAGCGGGTGAGAGAAAGACCCTCTATTGGATTTGTGGTGGGGCTAAGCTGCCTCGTGGTGCTACGTGACCAGCCTATACCGCCAAGGCAAGAAGGCTGGGGCTTATCTCAGCACACACAAGCAGCTCTGCTGGCAGCGGCGCCGTGGCATGGCTGTGGGTGCTGCTGTCAGAGCGTGACAGATAGCTCCGACTCACTCTCCCTCAGCAGCTCACTCCATTCCTCCATCATTCTCACTCATTCACTTGGGGAGGGCATGTACAGTGGACGGTTAATGCTAATGCAACAACGTGAGGATGATTTCAAGTGGGTCTCAGTGCAGAAAAGTGCCCTGTTTTTACCCACAAGGTCTGAAATAAAAGCACGGAAGGAACATTTCCATTTGTCTGCTTTAAATGTTAAGACTCGTGTCCGTAAGGATGAAGGAGGGAGGAACTTTGTACTAAAATAATGTTAATCAAACTTTCTTCAGTAGTTTTCCTCCAGGTACATATTCCTGTTGATCCATCAGTAAAAGATCCTTAATGTTAAGAATGTTTAGATGTAATTATATCTAGTGATTATATTTAATTATGAACCTCATAGCTATAATTACACACAATATTTTGCACACTTATATTGTATATTTCTTTATCATATTGATAATACATTGTCTAGTACATAATGTGGTTTTAATTGTGTTATAGACAGGCTATAATTTGTTAGAAAGCTGACTTCCCTCTGTTGATTCCCAATGTTTATTTTACAGTATTCTTGAGCAACATAATTAGACCTGGATAGCAAAGCTAATGGGACTGAGTTCAAGTCATATTATAGCCACATACTAAAAAACACAAGACATTTTCTAGTGGCTATTACCGTTTAAATGAGGAGTGAATGATTTATTTTGGGCTCATGGCTCTTCAGTGATAACCTTTAGAACTTGTCTTGGTAAATAGGTGAAAATTTATAAAACATTAAAATGCCACAAAATTGAACATATAGTGTTGGTTAAACAATAACAGGTGATATCCGGCAGAGGAAATCATCGTCCCACTAAATTCATGAACAATATTTTCACAATATTTCTTGTGACAAAAGCTATAATATGCAGTTGTCCCATTTTCAAAGTAAAAACAGAAAGATTTGTTGCTGTGGTTTGTGTGTAATTGCCACCCATGGCTATGATCTGCATGTGTAAACACAAGGGATGTGCCACCTGGGACAATTACATCAAACACAAAAAGAGAGCAGCACCGGTGTACCGCCTGCAGCTCTGGCTATAACTGTCACCCTCCATAGTGATTAGCTCTGCTGTGATGCCATGCTGTGACTATCCAGCTGCCTCGGAAAACTGAAAAATACAGCGTTCAAGGACAAGCGCTCCAAGTATGTGTCAAACAAAGCTGAAATGAAAACTGAAGAGTCAGAGCAACAGGGTGGCGACAGGACGCCTGACATCACCTTCGACGTATTGGAAAAACTGCTAATTCAATTCCAGCCTTTTCGTCCCTTTCGTGAAACTGCGTATCAAGCAAAGATTGCTAGGAGCCTACACCGAGTTAGCATATTGCTCCCCCAGCACCGGCCCCTTCCCTCTTCGACCCTGCAGTGAAAATCCAATGAATAACTAACAGGGGAATAATCAGTCACATGGCGGCGGTGGCAGGGCCGCTGCTCTCTGGGCGTTAGGGCACACCAGCACATGTGGTTCTGTCTTGTTTATTAGCATTTCCTCTGTCAGGGGCTGCAGATACAGTGCTGTGTTAGCAGAGTCAGGCTTCTGCTGCTGCCTGCAAGCCATGCATATTCACTCAAGTAGCAAAGCATGGGAGCGGCTCACACAGCCTCCATGTTTAGCACATAATAACTTCATACTGGATGGTGCAACGTTGGCATCGTTTCAATAAAACCTTGATGTTCATGGTTGATGTCATTTTGTTTTTGGAATATGATCAAATATAGCGTGGGTTCATGTGTCCTCCACTAATTACAGCCTAAACTTATTTACGTACCTTCATACTGTGTCATTTCAATTTAACCTTCCAGTATCCGGGTAAGCATATTATCTACACTTTGCACTTCATTTTAGGAAAAAGTCATTTTATTTTTCACAATTTATATCAGATCAGAATTCAAAAGTTGTTCATTTTTGCATAATTTGTAAAATTTTGCCACTAAAATCTACAAATTGTAAACATTAGAATCTCTGAAATTAGTAGAAATTGAGTACCTACCATAAAAAAATTATAATGCATATCAACCAATGTTTCTGTTAATCATTGACATATGCCAGGCAGCAAAAATGAATAAATAATTCAACTTTTATGTATTATATTTGTGTTTTTCAGATCAAAAAATATGGTTTGTTTACATTATAAAGATGGCATTTAGAGGGTTAAAATATGACAGTTATTGCGCATTTCTGGTTACGGATGAAGATGAAACACACACACACAAAAGTTAAAAAGTTTGGCACTTTTGTAAATTATTTAGCAAGAACCTCTCTGGGCGGGGACACCGGAGGGTTAATGAAACTGTCATGATGTTTACATATTTATTACAGTTTCTATGGTGTGGGACATATCATGCTCTAATAAAAGTCTAATGTGATAAAATACTTGTCTTCAAGACTGGAAGCCAAGGTTGGTGCCACAGTTTATAGCAATCTGTTGGTTCTGTCTGTCTGTCCTTGAGACAGATTACCCTTCTGCCTGTACCCCCCGGTCAGACACAGAGGAAATACATTAGAGGATAACAAGGTACAGAGTGTGAAAATGGAGTGAGCGACAAGAGAAAGAGAGAGAGAGAAAGACAGAGGGAGAAGAGGAAGGGGATGGCATGAGAGAGTATGAGGGGCAGTAGGAAGACAAAATGGCAGAAATAGCAGAAAAATCATAAAGGGGGAGAAGCTGTGGAGCGATGTGAGGGGAGGAGAAGTGCAGCAGCTCTCCTCTTAGAGGCCATTATCTGCAGTGACATGCTGTGAAGCCTCTCCCTCTGCATCTCACAAAGGCTTCTACAAGACCACGGCAGCATCTCTGCAGCCGCTGTGGTTTAAGTGCTTACCTAACCCGGACCTTTCCTGCTTTGTGCATAAACACACACAGACTCCAGCCCACGTGTTCTGGAGATGGGCGTAGAGAGCTTTTAGCCTCGGAAAACAACAACAGTCCGTGTGCCTGCATGTGTCGAATACGAACATAATGTGACGAGTTAGCCTTCAAATGCACTCGTCACCGGCAGAATTACAAAGAAGAGTCACACTTAATGAGTCTACGGCTGCGGAGCGGTTCAATTCATCTCCTCGGTGTGGTGTTCTGTTACTGTGCAGAGCTCATCGAGTCCCAGAGTGGTGGCTACAGGCTGGATATAATGATGTAAAGGTCAGACGTGGCGGTGGGACTCGGAGGCTGTCAGACGGGGATGCTGGGAGTCTGGGGGGAGCTGGTGTCAGGTGTCAAACTCTCTCAGGAAACAACACTGTAGGCAGAGAGGAGATCACAGGCAATTTGGCTCCTCTCCTCTCCTCTCCTCTCCTCTCCTCTCCTCTCCTCTCCTCTCCTCTCCTCTCCTCTCCTCTCCTCTCCTCTCTTTGCTTTACAGACTTAAGACACTCATCACATCATGTCCAGATGCTGCTCTTCTTCCTTTTGAGTTAAAGGACGCTGCAGTAAGAGCACCATCAATACATCAATCACTTCTTTCTACACTCGAGGTGAAAACTGCGGTTGGTGTCATCCTGGTAGGAGGCTCATTGGTCGGGTTATTAAAATGTCGGTGCTGAATGTGCTATGTGCCTCTAATGACAGGTCTGTCTGAAGCCTGGCAGACAGCACAGCAAGCTGCCTGCCACATTATTACTATCCCATTAGAATAAATTAGCATGATCAGCCCTGCAGGATCTGCTTGGCTTGAGTTCGACTATATGAAAATGCCACAGGGCCTAGCTTACCAGATCCCCTCTCGATTGGAACTAGGGACAACGAACGGTCACTAATCAGCGTCTAATTACAAGATACAACATCAACAGTGACTGACAGATGCACTTTTTCTCTACTCATACTCAAACTCCGGCCTTGATGTGAATGTGGTTTATCTAGGCCAACGTCAGCTGGAGCAAATGATTAACTGCTATGACTCACACTTTAGAGGCTCATACAATTTGTTACTTTGCAGTTAAAAGCCGTAAAAGCACAATAAGTCACGGTCGAGTTTCATTTAATGGCTGAACGACTGCGACTTCCGACCCCGAGCTTTTAAAAGAGCCCACAGTTGCCCTGAATGGATAACAGATGATAAGAGTGGGCTGAAATATCAACAGTCCGTCCACCTGTCCTGCCTCGCTTTCATCCCACGGTTTCCTTTATCGATTATCACCGACCGAACTATATGGATGACCGCAGATCAATCTGTCCTGCTGTCGATGCCCGGCCTCAGGAGCGGAGTCGATACATGATGACTCTGTAGAAAGCCCATCAGAGTGAGACATCAGCACACAAATATCCTGTATGACACACCTTCACCTATTCTTCACCCGCTCCCTCAGCAACACGACCGCTGGCCCATGACTCCATGTGTCATGATCCCTCCAGTGACCCTGACACCGGCCAGCCCGGCACAAGAGCAAGTCCACGTTACAGATGACCTGTCGAGGACGTTTGGGCCGCACGATTTACATGACCGACATAAATCAGTGCGTGATCAAGGACATGCAAGAAAAACAGGGTGATAGGACATGAACTTACCTGAGATGTAAGAGTTCTTTGCATTATGAGAAAGGCTTCACACCTCAGATTTTTAGTTTTGCAGTTACAGAAAAAATTATCAGACCATCAAAAGTCAGCAAAAACAATGGTTATGTAATCAAGTACTAACTCCTGTGTGTATCATGTGACTAAAACAGACAGAAAAGAAAACAAGGAAACCCTAAAAGCACTGTTTTGGTCAGTACGGTGCCATTGTTATTGATGTAAGAACTGAAGTGATTTTGGTTATTATCAAGAAAGCATGGAAAATGGATAGATATCAGCTCTGAAATTAAACTACGATGAGCTATTTTTGTTGATATCATTAAATTTGTCCAAACAAATGGACCTTTAGTTGCACCAGGCATTAAAATTAACAAGAAATTGAAGAAAAAAAAGGGTGGTCTAATAATTTTTCCACGACGTATATGTACTAAGCTCAGGATCTGACTTCCAGTTACAGTTTTAACTCAAACATCCATAATGTGATGCCACTTTAAATGTCCTCAAAGAAGCTCCAACTAATTTATTTTTACTCCTTTAAACTCCTACATGTCAAAAAGTAGCAGTGATTACCTCTTTTTCTCTAATTGTCATTAAAATGTGCAAAATGAGTATCATTCCACACAAAAAGTCAGACCTACATCCATGCACTTAGCATTTTTGGAAAACTTTGCAGGTCGATATTGTTTAATTAAGAATTCATGTTGAGGGTTTGTTACAACACAAGGGGAAAGAATGGCATAAAAAATAAGTTTGGGCTTTTTTCCATCTTCCTAGAGATGTGCAAAGAATATTTACAAAAAGGGCAAAAACAATATGCAAAAAATATTTGCAAGTAAAATGAAATACTTCCAAACCACTAAATAAAGCTATATCAAGGAGTAAAAAAAAAGTCAACAAAATGACTCCGGCATTTTCTTACACCATTTCACCAGGTCATTGGACTAAATCATTAAAAATTATAATATCACATGCAATTGCTGTACAAAAAGTGCTGCAATCTGGTTAAGATGCAGCAAACTCTGTGAGTTTGTACAAAATGTGGCTGCTGCAATCAATGCATGTTGTAGGAAACCTCAAAAAAGCAACAAGCAAAAAATGCGTGAGAACTCAAAGACTCGGACCTATCGGATTACCCTCAGCAGCGTACTTTTTCATCCAGACCTCCTTCTAACCTTGACCTGAGCTGTTTTCTAACCGAATCCCATCAGTGAAGTGAACAGCGATGCATCGCCCTTATGAGTTCAGAATTAGTTTATCTCAAACTCATTTCATCATCTCTGAGCAGTCAGCTCCCACAAGTGTACTTACTCTCACAGCAGCAACCGCCCCTCTGACACAGAAATAGACTCAGCAGACAGTCCAAAAAAGAGGAGGAAATCTCATCACAGTCATGCAATTATAACACCCAGGCAGGAAATGAATTAGAAGACGTGGATGAGGCACAGTAAAGTCTGCCTCAAGAAGGAGTTCACGTCAACAGATCAGTGAGTGTGTGAACTTTACATATTTGTACACACACAGAATCATAACCAGGCATTCTCCAGAAACCCAGCAGCAATTGATAAATGCAATAACTGCTGGATAATGTAACATTTACTCACTGAAACCTAATTAAATGTTCCAGAAAGTACACAGAGAATGATGCTATGGTTGATAATATTATGGTAAAAAGGTCTACTTTAATGTGTTTCATCTATTATCACAGCTTAATGTCTCTTGATTTTACTGCAAGAACAATTTAGTAATAGTTCAGGGCTCAAGTGGTTGGAAAAACTTTAACATCACACAACAGAAACAGGTCAGAACCACGGCCCGTGTTTCATTTACCTATGGTGTAACCTCTTTTCAGCTCTCCACATCGGGGGCTGCGGCGCTGGGAGTTGGTCGTGTTGTTTTCCTGCACCGCGAGGGCTGCGGTTGTCTTGGCAACAGGTGGCGAAGCCTTGTTGAGGGGTGAGGCGGGCACCAAAGTCGGGGAGAAACCTTGACTGGCAATATCCACCGACTGAGACTTCTTCTTCAGTCTGCAGGCGAAAGGCAGAGACAAGACGATATTAATACATTTACATGAAGACACGAGTGTAAATAGTGCATGTAACATTACTGTGGAGCGGGAAATGTTGCATGACCTTCACTGTTCAAGAGAACGTGAATCAAAGCATATTTGCATCCGAGGTCGCTGGTGTCAGAACGCGGCGTCACACTAATGTAATCGTGCAAGACGATTTTTGCAGGGGCAAGGAAGTTGAAAGAAAGAATCGATAGGCTAATCACACCCTTGTTAAGGGTGAATTTATTAGCATCGCTCTGCTAGCCCGGCGCAGAGCCACCTCTACAGTAAAAGGAATGAAGCAGTGGGAGCCTGCAGGAGGACAGCAGGATGCCAGAGTTAAGACATGGAGGGAAGGAATGGGGCTGAAAAAACAACTGTTTGAGCAAACGTGAGGCTCTCTGAGTTAGCAGAGGATGAATCGAACATATTCAATTCAACTAAAACACAGAAAAGTCAGCTAAAGTATCAAGGAACAAATATAAATTCCCGACCAGGCCTCTGCTCCAGTGGAAGGCTTTGGAAGTCGACTGCTCATTTAACATGTATTAAAGGTAGTGGAGGGCTGAGTCGGTCATGTCAAATCTGCAGACGCCAACTCCTTCAAGCTAATTAAAAGGACAACGAGGTTCTGGGTTTGAGTTTGCAGAATTTACAAACGAGTTTACTGGGCTAATCTGAACAGGTAATCCCGGAATTCTCAGCAGCGGTAAGTCTATCCACTCACTAATGTTCTCAGAAACAGGTACAGTAACACACTGACACACAAACAGCTCATAACACAGAGTAAAAAAAACAAGATCATATACTCGGGCAATCCAGCAAAAACTTAGAGGGAAAAAAGTGAAAAATGGCTCCTGAAACACTATCTATCTATAGTCTGAAAAAGTCCTGAAACAGCAATACAAGATTCCCAGCACTCTGCTACCTCGCACACACTTTCAATCATTCCAGCAAAACTGCTGAAGCGAACAGAATCTTTCTGGCCATTTCACCCAAGTGCCCATCCCCTGATGGACCAAAGCAGCACACATGACATAGTGTCTAACTGGCTAATGAAAATGCATAATCTCGATGGAAATGCTGTCCATCACCATGTGTGTTCTTCCTTAAATCGAACCCAAATAGAGAAGGCAAACAGAGCAGGCTGAGCTGTGAATAAACACGGGAGAAATTATGTTCTGCTTCACTGAAGTGTTCCCCCATAGTCTTATTCAGTAAAAAACACATACTCTAAACATATTCACACATATATATATTCACTAAAACCAGAAGCATGTCATTATAGCTTGCATTCCTTTTTTATTTGTACTGATTTTTCCTCCCCTGTGTGCTATCTTTTCTTCCCAGAATTGCCTGAAATGGAAGTTACACCAAAACTAAACAAAGGCATGTTGAGTGAGTTAGCTGGATACGCCAGATTGTGCTAATGACTATTTTGAAGAAGCTGCATGTTTGCTTCGATGGCACATAATGAGGCTGGAGAATGAGTGAGAAGTAGAGACCTGCTGCCGTTAATGGCTGTGGAGGACGAGAGAGAGAGAGACCGAGAGTGTGTCAAGCTGAGTGAAGTCTATCTCCTCTCCCTTAGGAGTTTGTACTAATTACTGTCTCATCAGTAGAGCAGAAGCCCCTCTTCCAGCTCCGTTTCACTGAGCTACGAGGCCAACTGGTAACAAAACAGCATGTGAGAGAGTCAGTGTGAGTGTCACAGATCAAATGAGAAGGAGGAGACAGAATCTGAGCCTTAATATGAGACTCACAGAGACTGATGGGAACACGCTGACAGAATATCCAGGATACGGTTAAAGCATGCTTCTGTCCAGTATTACAGAAATCAAAGTTTATAGGAGAAATTCGGGCATGGTCACCTTTTTATTAGCCAGCGTTTGCTTTATATTGGACAATGATACTGTTTTATTAAATGTTTGATTGAGAGTGAACTGGGTTTAGACAGGATTAGGTTCAGGTCCGCTGTCATTGCACTACACCAGTGCTTCTCAAACTTTTTACAGTGGAGTAGCCCTTGAAATATACTTTTTTTAGACATGTACCCCCAACTCTCACTTCAGCGCTTTTCATTTTTTTAAAAATTAGGCAAAATTTGTTCCCATTCCAAAGGTGTCTGTTTATATTTTCAAAACTTTGTAAATAGACAGCATATATTTAACTGTAATATATAAAAAATACATTTCTTGAAGCAAATTTTGTATGTAAAATATGAACTGAAAAGTGTCCTCTGTCATCAAGAAGAAAAATGAATAGATCATTAATTAATAAATGAATCTTTCATCAACAAAAAATAATTACTTAGCTCCTCAAATAAACTCATTTTGACTAATATAAAAGAGAAATGTTCTTAAAATGTTACCAAAGCTTAAACAAGATGATTGACAATAAAACTATTATATGACTGTATTTATTGTGTTTTATATTTCAGCATTAATTCTCATTATTTTGTCTTCAGTACATGATGACTTATTTAATGTATTTTCCCCTCCAAAAATTTCCAGTACCCCCCCTTTGGGAACCCCTGCACTACAGTATAGTACAAGTACATGTATTAAGATCCACATTCAGGTCAAACATTTTCATCCACGCTAATTGACCCCAGTTTGACTCCATTTAGTTTATGACTATATATGCTGTATTTTGAGTATAGTTATTGTTGTAGTTGTAATGTTTGGTGCAAAAGGAAGTCAACTCTTGTAACTCCAGTAAGTTGCACTACTCAATAGTACTACTACATGTATTTCACTATCTAATGCCAATCTATAAATACTAAAAAAATGGTTCATTCCTTTTCTGAGCCTGCTTTATCCTCACTAGGGTCATCAGTTCAGAAAAAACAAATTAAAGAGGACAAATGTCTGGTTGCCTTCATTTCATGTGTAAATCTACATGCATTCTTCACATTCAAGCTGCAAAACACTCAAGACAAAGTTGGATCAGCAGAAATTTAAGACTAATAATGGGTTAAAATAAAGAAATGATTGATTAGAAATAAGTGACGGTAACATAGATTGTATATAGTAAATAAAAATAGGAACTGTGCTGAAATCCATTGGTTTCAGGACAGTTGACACCAGATATTTGTGATTTGTGGCTTTTTGGATCTAAAGTGGCCGTATTTGGGCAAAAGGGGTGGAGCTGCAGGAGCATGAAGTAAACTAATGCTAAATGGTGAACTTTTTGGAGGAACCTATTAACCACAACTGCAGTTGAGCTGTTTGACAGGGGGAAAAAAAGTGTTTTATTCAGTGAACAGTAACTCCATAATTCAACGTGGCTGGTGAGCAAGCTGTCAAACTCACCTGTCAATCCAAACCTGACATGGGTGACAGATGATTTTTTATTTGATCTGAAATCTAATTAATGGAGAACATTTATAATAGGGTGCAAATGGAATTTATGAGACTGGAATGACTCCTGGAAGAAACACTAATATTTTTTTTACAGTTCAGTGAAAGTCTACGTGAGCCAGGTCTTTTTGGAGCAACATCTAGTGACCATCAGTGGTATTACAACTTTAAGATACGTCTGCATTGGTTTCATTACAATCTCGTGCTTAACTGGTCAAAAGTAGCATCGAGTAAAGGTCTAGTCATTTAGGAGGAAAGACAGGACAAGGATCGACAGTTTGTCAACAAATGTTTGAGAAAGTTCTTCAAAGAAAGATAAGGAGATAAAACAGGATGAGGGTATTTCAGCCTCTAATGATGCAGAACAGACTGAAAACTGGAAAAAAAAAAAAAAGTACCTGTCATCGCCCAAATTACAAGCAAAAACAACTTTATGAAAGCATCTGTTGTTGGGAACTTTTTTAAACTTTTAATTGAGTATTCCTGCATGATACCAGGAGAATCTGCAATGTGCTGTGACGACAATGCAGCTTGAAATAATTAAATAACCATATGATGTGAATATGCATGGATGTATCCACATAAATGAGCATGAAAGCCCGGCTAATGGAAATAAAAAGCTTTATATGAATCCCAGTATGCGTCAGAGATCCCACTCCTGCATCCTGAGTTGAGTTTTGGACAATAACAGTTGTTTATTTTATTTTATTTTTTTCTGCAGCAGTGTATGTTCTTGTAGAGTCAGCACTTTCTCTGCTTACAGGCTGTGTTGCCAACTTTCCCCATCGCCTCTGGCTCTGTTCTCTGGTAAGAACAATTCGGACACGGACTCACCTGTGACGGCCGACAAGGGACAACGGTCACATTTACACCCGAATACGTCAAGCGCTCGACACTAATGTGCACAAGTAGCCGTTTTCTTCTTCTATGTTCACCGTGTAAGGTTTTGTTAGATCGCGCTCCGGAGCCTGGTCTGTTCAAGTTGTGCATCTTTGCTAGAGAGCCGTGAAAGTGTGCAAAAGGTTAGAGGTTTTCACACAGATGGTAATGATCATCCCTGCCTCACAGATTGCTCCTGTCTCCAAACCGCATGACCCACTTTGCATCAAGGAGTTTCACAACCTCGCCAATAATCCGTGTGAACACAACACCACAGATGCACCTTCCTCAACTGTGAAAATGAGGAGAGGGCCCTTGTGAGGAAATTTCACTGAGTTTAAGAGGCTTTCCTTTTAACACCAGTGAAGAAATGGCTGTTTGTAACACCACTGGCTTTGACGTAGAGGTGTTTTTTTTCTCTTTCGTCTGGGTAAATACGCTCCGTCCTGGGCTGTAATTGCACCAATCTCCATCTCCCCTGCAAGCAAAGAACTCCTGAGCGCCGCAGAGGAACGAGGGAGGCACGTCGACAAAGCCTCCAGCTCTGACAGATTCCTATCTATGAGCAAATGCTTAAACAAAGACGAATAGAGGGAGGGAAAAATGAAGGCAAACAGAGGTAGAGGCATTTTGTTTTTTACCCCGTTGTTATGATGTGACCTGGGCCAGGAGGCAGTGCTATATTTGCAGCCCTGCCAAACTGGCATCACTAAGATTATCAGTCACTTCAGGGATCCACATGGTTTGGCAAAGGATGCATAAACAACAGGAAATTTGGGGCCAAGTCAAAACACGCTTATCGCTCCCCTACTAAGAGGGATTAGACCTAGAAAAAAGGGGCTGCGTCTGAATCGTTTTCCATTCCTACTCATTGCTTTGCCTCTGGTTTCCTGCCTTGAAGCCACAATATAACACCTTTTTTCAGGAAACTGCTGTTTACATATTGTAGTAGATAGCGCAGTGTGCAACATAAAGCCCATAGGCGACGGCTGGGTTGACGTCATAGTTATTAGTTACGGAGCTGGCAGCAGAATGACCCATCTGACAGTAATAAAGCCATAGAATCACAAATACGATGGATGCTGCTTATGTAACTCCGAAAGAAAGGGAAGTGAAAGGATTATATTTGCTGCAGATTCCTTATACATTAAACGGATGCAGAACTGAAGCTTTTATGTGCTCTTAGATGCTCTTATATGTTTATAACTAACTGTATCTATCTTCAAAAGCTGCCCTAAAAGACTTTTATTCTCACCTCAATGCTCTATTGCATCCATAAAAATGTAATAATATGTTTATTGCTTAATGTAAATAATAAGTCTCAATAAATTGCCTGTCTTTTTTTTCTCTAATGTTTCTGAACTGGTTATGATGATTGTGATGATTGACTGGAATTAATGCATCATTCATATGTCAATGACCCTGATTCTTGATTAGACTGTGATTTTAATAACCATCGACACGACATTATGCATAAAGATTACCTGCATTTATTTATTTTTAGCATTCATGTTAATCCACTTCTCTTTTCTATAAATATCATTAGCATTTTCCACTTTTTTTCTACTTCGCTCTGCTTCATTTTTATCTGACGTGTCCAGGGGTTTGTATATTTGCATATATTTGTGGCCAAAACTGTGTTATGAATTATTTTTTTGGCTACATGAACTGAAGACACATGGGTTGAATATGAATCTTTTGTGAATTAATTGAATATGACTCTGTTCTGCCCAGCCCTCCTTTGTATGTTTTCTTCTTTGAAAATACTTGTGTGAGTCTTTAAAAAAATAAATAAAGAAAAAAAACTGCATTTTCAAGAAGAGATAGTTTGTAAATTATTGGTATAATGCTGTAATCAACTGTAGAACGTGCCATAGAATTTCATTTTTCTGAAAAAAATCCACATTATGCCAGACCTCTATAAATGAGTAGCCTATTACAATGTTGCATTAATATAAGTTTATTTGTTATTAAAATGTTAAATGAACAAAGACTGGTGCCACATTTGCATACTGTTACTCTATGGAGACAAACATCATTTTACCATTTAAGAAAAAATGTATTGGTTTCAATGATGAACACTTTCTCTGCATGTTTTTTTTTTCCCTTGAGGGACTTTTGCAGAAATATTACCAATTAGTCATTCGATGCTGCTTTCACTTTGAGGAACTTCCTGATCGATCATGTGACGTGCATTCATCCAATCAGAGGAAAAAAGACCTCTTTTTCAAAATTACATAATAAGACTTGGATTCTATTTCACTGCCTATAAATAAAACCAAGATAAAGTCATTGTCACCATAGTGTCACCAAGTGATTCTGCAATAAATCATGTTTTCATATGAATGATGACTCAAAGGATTGTGGGTAATGGGAGATACTGCTAGTAGTGACAAACCCATAGGCAGTTATTACACAACTCTGCAGATCTCCTCGGCTTGACTAAGCATACTGACGTCATTAATTCATGGTTTCATTTGTCCGTTGAACTGCACGATTCAGTCAACATTCACTTTTATTCTCACTGTACATGAACCTGTACAGCCATGAATGAAAGACATTACAAATCTGCTGCTAGAACTGTTTTATATGTACACAGCACTTTTTATATTTGAGATTTGACAAACTATCTATCTATCTATCTATCTATCTATCTATCTATCTATCTATCTATCTATCTATCTATCTATCTATCTAT
>JAPTYQ010117791.1:0-15181 GCA_029814465.1 Ostorhinchus cyanosoma | reverse complement strand
ATCCTGGTCCGGACTCTTCATCCTGGTCCGGACTCTTCATCCTGGTCCGGACTCTTCATCCTGGTCCGGACTCTTCATCCTGGTCCAGACTCTTCATCCTGGTCCGGACTCTTCATCCTGGTCTGGACTCTTCATCCTGGTCCGGACTCTTCATCCTGGTCCAGACTCTTCATCCTGGTCAGGACTCTTCATCCTGGTCCGGACTCTTCATCCTGGTTCGGACTCTTCATCCTGGTCCGGACTCTTCATCCTGGTCTGGACTCTCTGCTGGACTTCAGAGGTCCACTAAAGTCCAGGTTCACATCTTATTCCTGGGGACAAACAGAGACCGTCTCAGATTTCATCCTCAACTTTTGGTTTCAAGTCAGAATTTTCTCTGATTCTAAAATTCAAACCAGTTTTTCACTAAATGACTGCATTGAATCATAACATAAAAAAAAACTAAAAGAAAAACTCAACTATCAACTTTTAGAGCGTTTTAGTGCTTTTTTTTGTGCAGTTGTGTATAAAAGGGCAAATGTTAACTGTGCATTAAAGTATCTCCTGTAAATAGTGCTGAAAACTAGTATAATAATAATAATAACACTAATAATTCTGAAAATTCAGTTTGAATTTTTTCTCCCAGTTTTAATCTGTCAATCTGAATGTCACCTGTCAGAGTTTTTGCTTGAATGAAGACAAAAACCTCTATATACTTAGAAAAACATAATTACATTTTATTATTATTACTATTTCATTATGTATTTCCACTAACACTTTTTAATGTGCAATTGCCTGTTTTTAAATACTTTCTCTTTTTTTAGTGCTATTGTTATAACAATTTTATTTTGTCTTATAATTTTTCTTCATTTATTTGTATTTATTAGGGATGCACTGATACCGATACCAGTATCAGTCTGATACCACCACATCCATACACCGTTCACAGTGAAGTGCAGCAGGTATGAGGATGCAGCGGCGGAGTAATAGCAGCAGCATGGACACTTTTCAAAATAAACACCGGTGACAAAAGAAAGGCAGCGCTCTGTCCACCCTCTGCCTACATTCTGTACGTAAGTCTTTTCTGTACGTATGTTTTGCGGGCGCTTGTGGATGCGTACCCAAATGGAGAATATGAGCCAGAACCGCCGGAAGCGTGGAGCTAGAGCGGCTTTTCAAAGAGCCAGTTAGTGAAAAACTGCCCACATTTATGACAAATACCCTCCATATCAACATGAGCGTCCACATTAGTGTTCCCTCCTCTGGGTTTGTTATTCCTGACTTTCTTCTTCTTCCTGGTATTTGTCCAGTATGGTTAATTAAGAGCGGCGCCCTCCGCTCGATTGATTGATAATAATAAACGTCACCTTGTTCCAGTTAGACTAAAGACAACCACAATAAAGGAACGAAGAACTGTAATGGGATCAGGAAGTACTCGTATCGGTACTCAAATGTAAGTACTTGAACTATGGGTGCATCTTTAGTATTTGTATTTATACGCAGACATTCACAAGGGATCAGTAAAGTTCGATCCAATCTATAAAATCTATACTCTTAAGGGCACAGTTTCAACTCCTGCACTGTATTTATTCTGTGCTTTTATATCTGCACATGTATAAAAACAATGCAAATCGTAGAAAATGTCGGGTTCTCCCATCACCATTTGCGCAGTCTGATAATGGACTGAAACGTCTAAAACGGGGGTTTCCCAGGATCCGATTTCTTCGGCGCATGTAAACGCATCAGATCTGATTTTTCTGATGATCTGATTGCTAACAGTTCCTGGGTTTTTGTGCTCATGTAAATGGAACCCACGTCTGGATGACGAAGTTTCCAGACGGGAAAGAGGTGAACGTGTCATGTGATGCTTCCTCATGATAAACTGCTGCCTGGGAACGGTCTAATTAATGATGCTAGTGTGTTTGGGCCTAATGAGCAGCGACGGTGGACAAAACACAGCAGGTTGTTGACGGTGATGACATCTCCGCCACTCAATGCTTCCATTGTTCCCGCCCCCGACTTAAGAGGCAAAAGTTGCCATTGTGCGTTTTTCCAGGTCACTTCATACATGTTTACCATAAAGGTCCCGAGGAACAAAAGCGCTCGATTATTTACTCGTCATCTCCGGCTTTATGGGCCGATTGTGTCTGGGTGTCGGGTGTGCACTGATAAGCCCCTCCCCTCTACCCTCCGTGGCCAATTATTTCATTATCAGCGTTGAGGGCCGCCACCCACAACGTGCTGCTTTCATTGGTCATTTGTGCGACAGACTGAACTCACGTTGGAGTCGCCAAGATCAGTTTCAAGTAGACGTTATGAGGCCTAAAGGAGAAGCTGCCAAAGAACCTTGAACTTTTCTACTTTCCAAACACTGGTTTTTATGTCCGTCACACCATTTGAATCTTTTTGCATGTTTTAGGTCAGGGGCGTCAAACTCAGTTCAGTTCAGTTCAGTTCCACGTTCAGCCTAATATGTTCTCAAATGGGCCGGACCAGTCCAATAATAAGAGTGAAAAGAGTACAATGACATTAGGATAATGTTTACATCTACAATGTTTCCTTAAAAATCTGAATAACATGAACAACTTGAAATGTCTTGACAAAAACAAGTGCAATTTTAACAATATTTTGCCTCAGTTACAACTTACATTATAATTACAAACACACAAAACCTTTAGGAACAGGCAGAATATTGGTCAATTTACACTTCTCTTAAAACATTTCAGGTTGTTCATATTTGTTCAGGTTATTCACATTTTTTGTACGAAGATAGTTTGTTAATATAAAGATTTTCATGTAATTTTCCTTTTTTTTTTTTTAACCTAAACTCTGCAGTTTTCATTTTTTATATGTTATTATGATCATATTTTACTGGTCTGACCCAACTGAGATCTAATTGTTCTGTATGTGGAACTGGGATTAAAATGATTTCGGTGGGCCAGATTTGGTCCCTGGGCCTCATGTTTGACACCTGTGCTTTAGGTTGTTTCTATATCTTGTCTTATTTGTGTCATTTATATCTTTTTTGTATTTATTGCAACAATGTGTTGCACATTTTAACTTGTTTTGCATTGTCTGCATATTTTTGCTTTTGCACGTTGTTTGTATATTTAGCTTTTTCCATCTTTTGTATCTTTTTCCATCTTGTGCATTATTTGCATCATTCCTATTTTCTAGCATTTTGTGCATCATTTGCATCACTTGCACCTTTTTGCATCTCGTGCATTGTTTTCATGTTTTTGAATGTTTGCATCATTTGTGGCTTTTACGTTGTTTGCATTGTTCTGTCTTTTGAGCCGTTGCCTCTTTTGCATTGTCTGTATTTTTTTTTATGTCTTGTCATATCATTTGTGTGTTTCATATTGTGTATTTCTTTTTTTTTTTTTGCATCTTTGTACATTTCTTTCGTATCTGAAGTTCCGTCCTTTTCATAATTTTTCTCTTCTGTCATTTTAATCTTGTTCCCTTTTTCTTTCTTCCCACGTCTTTGCTGACATAAACATTTCTAAACTGTTGTAGTCCACATCCTATTATCTACATATTTTCTTCTGCTGATCGGTTTCATTGATTAATAATGGAGGATAATAAATGAAGCTGTGTAATGTCTGGAGTTCATCTTGTTTCTGTTACTTTGACTGGATGTGTACTGCTGGTTCAGAGTTTCGATCTCTGCCTTCACTACGGTTTTCCATCCGTCATGTTCAGTGGTGGAGAATCCCAGCTCCATAAAGTCAAAGTCCTGCCATGTTCACTTATCACAGGTGATTCCACCTCTGATCCCATCTACCTGGATGAGGAGCTGTGCTCATTGGAATGGGCTGGTTGGAAAAAGTACATGGCAGGACTTGGACTTTCTGGAGCTGGGATTCTCCACCGCTGGTATGTTCAGTGAACATTTGCTGGAGGACGAAGGCTTCATGGCCTCGTTCTTTCGGGGCGTCTCATCGTCTTTCTGAAACATGTTAATCATGAATAAGTCATGATAGTTTCAGGTGCGTATTAGGCGAGGTGGCCTGTGTTGGAGTCGTGTACTTTTGTGTTGACAGTTTCATTACGGTCCTACAGGCAGCATCGATCAGGTGATATGGTTCACGTGGAGCATGGCGGTGCGTTCAGGGGCTGGACCGCGGCCTCCTGTATCTGTTACCGAGGCGTATGAAAGTGATACGGCCAACTCATGAGCGTGAAGTGTCGGCCGTCGCAGGTGTTCTGTCATCCCTGACGCCTCTGCACCTGCGAGGCCTCGGAGCCGCCGCCGCTGCCCGGCTCGTCTTTCCGACGGCATCTGTCAGCGCCGTCAGCCTTTTCAAAAGCTGCCGCTGCTTCCTGCTGCGTCACCGCAGCAGCTATTGTCTGCGACAGCCCACCTTTTCAAAGACAGGCAGAGGAGCTGCCGTTAATAAAAACTGGCTGTCATCTGGAAAGACGCCTCTTCCTGGCTCCACCGCCACCCTGAGGTGAGCTCAAGCTCCTTTCGCGGCCTGGACCAGGACGGCCAATGAGGAGCCAGCAGCACAGGCCTGGTTTAGTCTGGAACACAGGAGGGCAACCTGTGGCCACATTTGGCTCTTGGACCCTTTCCAAGTGGCTCAACACGGATTTTTTTATGCATGTCATTATTATTGTCCCAACTGTAAAGTCGTTCTCAGACTACTTTTTCCTTTTATAACACAGAAGGTATTCATCTGTATTCATCTGTATTCTCCATTAGAAAGAAAGCCTTCACACACCAGTCGATTTTCGCTGCACAACATGACAGCTGTCATTTTGTTTTAGTTCCATAAATGCATCAAAACTTTTATTTATTCTTCAAAGGATCCATACCAGTCAGTCCTACAGAGCATCTTGAACAGTCACCACTTTCAGGTAAAACACAGAAAACCGCCAGCTATCAATTAATTTTCTATCGATTAAATTCGATGAAATGATTATTTGGGGGAAAAAAATGCGAAAAAGACATGTCTGAAAATGGCAAACACCTTGTCCTTTATTCTAGAATTAGCTGAATGGCCACCAAAAATGACCTGACATTCTAGTTTTTCTTTGTGACTTTATAGTCAAGTTTTCGTTGTTAATTAGCCTCCGTAATCACAGAAACATACTGTAGCTGTTAGAAATGAATTCATATCTTCAATCTTAAGAAAGTCTGGTAAGATGGTCTGTCTTGTGAATTTGTGACTATTCCATCAGAACATCTCAGTTCTTTCTTTCAGACCTGACGACTACACCGTGGCCCATTTGCGCGGCATGCTGCGTGGGCGTTGTCAGAAAAGGCTTCAGCTGTCAGAAAACCTTCTATATCTGGGAGAAGTTGGCCTCTTTCTGTGAATATCCAAGGCTGATTCCAGGGAGCACGCACCGGGAGAGCTGGGGGAGCATGCGCCAGTAATTAGATGCAGTTTATTGTCCGCTCAGGGTCAGGGGACAGAGATTTTGGGGGGGGGGGTGTTTACTGCTGCTTGAGCGCGCCGATTCACTGCTGACGCTGATAGGAACGCAGCGGGGCGCCACTCCAATGACGTGAGCGTGCGCAGAGTACATTAAAAGAAGCGCACTCAGATACATTTGTGCGCACACACATCATTGTGCTCCCATGTCCTATCTCACAGCATCACTGAATCGCAGTGTGAAGCACAACGGGGGGTCCATGACATCCTCCGCTCCCCATTCCGGGAGTGTTTTGTGCACATAGAGGAGAGGGAGGGGCTGTGTGGAGGAGTGGATGGTATGTGTGTGAACGCATGAAGCCCAAATGCACGGCCGTTCCCATGTTGGTCCTCATTGTCGTCCTCTTCATCCCCTCAAAGCACGAGCTTGTTAGTGTCCTCAGATAGCCTCCGCCTCCTCCTCTGTCGCCTCCTCCTCCTCCGCCGCCTCCTCTGCACATTGTACACCGACACTGAAAGGTCATCTTGATAAAATGTTGACATTTTACCTGCTTCGCCTCTCCAGATTCAGCTGTTTTTATCCACATTATCAGTCGAACATGAGGGTGAACACAGATCCCTCTGGTTGTCCACGGACCCCTTTCAGAGTTCAGGTAACATTTAGTTCAAACTGATGCAGCTTTGGGAAACTAGATAATACGCCCTCTCAAAAATGCATGCTTGCCTAATATTTTTACGGCTTTCACCCTAACTATAACTTGGGAGTTTTTGTTTGGGGGAGGGATCGGACTTTAGGCTTAAATTATGGTTTGGAATATAGTTATAAAAGCATCCATGACTAACAGGAGCATCCTCTGGTTTCTGGGTTGAACATAAACAGCCTAAACGACATCATTTTACACCCGGCTCGAATGTAACCTGAAACATAACCCTGAAACTGGTCAGAAAACCAACACCTAAACTCTCTTAAACTGACTGATACCAATACATCTGTGGTCTAGGTTTTAGTTGCCAAAGTGTTTTATCATCTCCTCCCTTTTCCACACTCACACTCTGTCAAGTTTATCTCTATGGCATGTTTCAACAACATATGTAAACAAAATGAAACCATTAAAATGGAAAGAGTGGTATGAAGTGGAGTGGTACTAAGAACATTTAAGGGATTACAGTTGCCATGCTAACGTAGATTTGTGTGTTGACAGTATAATTATGATCATTTATTTTGTACTTGTCCGTTACCTGGGAGATTGAGAGCATGTGATTATTGAACAAAATGCACCCCAGGACTGAGCCTTGGGGAACTCCACTCCTCATTTTTGCCTTCAAAGATTTGCACTTAGAGTCAACACAAAGTAGCCCCTGTCTGTAAAGTAATCCAGGATCCAGTAATATCATGTCAACTGTGTCAAATGCTGCACTGATTCCAAAACTAAGAAGCTGAATCTGTCCCTTACAAATGAGGCATTGTTCATGTTGAACTCCAGCTGAACAAGTTTCTGATCGTGTCTGACTGCCTCGCCTTCTGGAGCAGCTCGAAGCAGCCATTTTAGATTATACAGAAGCTAAATAGGTCAAAATAACAACGCTAGGCCTGGACAAAGCCCACTGATGAGTGTGTTCCACCTTCAAACACAAACCAACTTGGCTTTTGCTTCCGTGGATGTCGTTTGTGAACATTCCTTCCACTCGTCCGTCCTTTTCACACCCACCTCTGACTGAAGACATCCTCATGGATCTGGTCTTCAGAGATCAAAAGCTGCTGTCCTGAACCATAAGGGATGCCCACACTGAGACAATCCAGGACAGTCTTTTGTTCTTGTCTTGTTGTTACTCTGCGTGCACGCTTGTTTCATACATTGTCCTCCCAATCGCTTATGGAAATTGGCTCATTTTCCAGACACAATGATGAGTTGTGTCGAATGAAAAGGCTGCTCAGCACCAGGACTTTTTCATCCTTTTGTCCGACGAAGAAGCCCAAAGGGATAACGGTGAAAGAAGTGATTTTTAAGTGCATGGCTGTGCCCACTCTCCAAACTGTCACAGCTGCATGCCTGACACTTCATTCTCTCCGATAAATCAGCAGATAACAGCCATGACCACTGCCCTTTGTTTTGCCGGGGTAAACAGTTTGAAATGAATTTTAACTGCTCCAGCCTGGGAATACATTTCGTATTATGTATCTTGAAACAAAAAAAAAGAAGAAGAAAAAGAAAAAATGGATAGTGGATCGGGTGTGATGCCAAAGAAGTCTCAGGCAATTGAGAGAGCGCGGGCCACACAAAAGCCTGCACACAATCCCTGCAGGCGTTAACTATGCATGCTTCCCAGTTGCCGTGGTTAGGATGATGGGTCGGATCAGGAGGCGGGGGGAAGAGGACTCACTTTTATCCTTGGAGAGATGGGATCTGGACCAGGTGAAGTCCTGATGCCAGGTTTTCAATGATGATCGGGTTTGTTCAAGATGTGAAGGAACTCTGAACACCAGCAGGATTAGCTCGATCTGGATAATAGTGCAGAGTAAACCTGCTGTGGATGCAGTTTTGGAACTTCTAAAATGACCTCTCAGCAGATTTGAATTCACTCTCCTCTGTTCGGAGACACAGACTTTCCTTCTACCTCGCTGTGTTTGTCATCTTATGTTGTTTTAGTCTCATGTTCGTTTCATTTACTCTTTTTCCGTCCTGTGTTCATCTCATGTAGTTTTTGTTTTGTTACTTAGTTTTCATCTTGTGTCATCTTTTCTTGCTTTCGACTTCTGTTGTTTTCATTTTGTTACAGTATTTTCAGCTGTGACTCTTGCCTTGTCATGTTTTTGTTAGTGCTGTCAGATTATTAAAATTGTTAATCAGATTAATCACATGGTCACAGGGTTGCTTTGGATTAATTTGGATTAATCAAGATTAAATATTCATTTTTAATTTATATTAATTGCATTTCATTTTGCATGAGCAAACAGACTCAGCAAAGAAGGGAATATTTATGCACTTAACGTGTTGGTTTCAAGCTGAGTGACGCCTTTGCTGAAGTGCAGAATCCCAGACTAACGTATGCTTGGCATTAATGTGGTATTTTAAGGTGGAAATGCTTCAGTGAAAAGAAAAGTCCGTCTTGCAGAGTGTGTAAAACACTTTATGTTAGTTGACTGTTCTGTCTCGGGGGTTTTTTGTACTCAAATTTCCCACAAAATACACAAAAATACACTAAGAAACAAAAAATGTGGATAAAAAAAATATACAAAACATGCTAAAATCCACTAAAATAATATTAATGACTAACACCCCCCAAAAAAGCGATGAAAAATCCAAAACATATTCCAAAACTCTTCAAAAAGATAGGAAAAAAACCACCAAAAAATGTGATAAAATATCCAAAACATATGCAAAACTATGAATATATATGCAATTAGTGTCTTTATTCAACACCTTCAACAGTTTCAACAAAACAACTGTAAACAACTGTTCCATTTAATTATGTAAAAATTTTTATTCAGATGAATCATGATGATGGATGAATCTGCGTTAATGTGTTAATTTTGACAGCCCTAGGTTTTGTCTTATGGATTTTTTTGTTGTTTTTTTTGTGTTGTTACATTTTCATCTTGCACCTTTTTCATTCTGTCTCTAATATGTTGTTTTGATCTTTTACAAATAATTAAAAACCCCAAACCTCTGTTAGGAGATGCTGATCATTTTCTAAATGGACACTGTGGACCTTCAGATAATCCTGGACTCAACAGGTCAAGAGGCTTTAGTCTTTTCACAAACTGTCAAATCTTTTGACCTCAGTCTTTCAGAATTTGGGTTGAGTTACCTCTTCCTCCAAAAAGCGGCCAGTACCTTAAACAGGCATGTCAAGTCTGGCATCAAAATGTGCTTCAACAAAACTCCAGATAAAGACAGTCGAATATCCAGGGGAGCCTCATATACTTTATGAAGTTTCCCTTGGCAAAGCAAATTAGTTCAGCACAAAAAGGCAGCCAGACCATAATTCTGCCGTTATGAGGCTGGACAAGACACGCTGGGGAAAAAAAAGGCAAGTACCTTAAAAAGGAGAATGTAAGAAAATATTTGGAAATAAAAAAAACAACCCTCAGAACTCTGCGGGTTATAACATGACAGATAAATATGTGACACCGCCGTATGATGGAAGTACGCTTTGCACTGGTGAGTCTGTGTGTTATTGATCTGGACCTTTACTGACACGCTTAGACTGATCATTTGGACAGAGAATGGATCATCGGACTGTAGAGACTGACGAATGAACACACACCATGTCAGTAAACAACAGTGCTCCAGAAAATCTGCTTCAATCTGGTCTTTTACAGAGATCACCGAGACAGAAACAGCATCATCAATAACATCATCAGCAGGAATTCAAGCTCGGAATGACTTTGACACGCTTGATTTGAATTATTTAGTTGTTTCTGTTCTTAGATGTATTGACTATGTACCATTTATTGACCATAACAAGTGCATTGGAACTACAGGGTGAGCAAGTGCCGTATGCAATGGATTCAGACATTTTGGCCAAACATTACCATCTATAAGTATGAGACCAGTGTTGTTTCTAGTTCAGCCATAATTTAAGACCTTTTCGGAAAACCTAAAGAATATGTTGTTTATTCAAGTCGGTTCTTAGCATTTCCATAGATTAGCTAATTGAATAGAGCACAATAATAAATACCCTTTAGCTTTCTAAACTAATGAAGCTAAATAGAAGCTAATATAGACATGTACAGTATATTAGCAAACATTTAACTAAATCTATTGTGTTTCTCCAAGATGTGCTGATGGTATCACAGTCTTTTTATTGTCTGATATATGGCCCAGGTACCTGGGCTGCAGAGGGGACTTACTCCACCTTTAATACCACCACTATGACATCACGATGGGAAAATTAAAGGAAAATAACAAGACGTGGGCATTTACCATCTTGAGGATGAATCCCATTCTGAGTGAAGCTGTAAATCCAGGTAAGACAACACAAACGTCTACACAACAACCACAACTGTACCATGTACACCGTCTGGAGCACTTCACTGTCAGTATTTATCTAATAACAAACTGCATTTACATACAAAAACATCACAGCCATTATTTATATCCAAAATCCAACGTCCTTTCTTTGAAAACTTCCCTGGCTCTGTCATTGAAAAACAGAACCTGTATTTAGACACAAAATACCATTTTGAGCTGAAAAGGTCACGTTTTACTATGAAAATCAAATTGTGTCCGTAAAACGGCAATGGAATTATTCCCGCCCCTCTCCTGCTCTGTGACCAATGAGCTGACAGCACACGCATACACCAAATGACGTCAAGTGAGCTGGCTCATCTCATTGGTCGAGGAACTGCTCCTCGCGAGGAAGATACCGGAAGACGAGTTGACAACCAGCGGGCGAACAACGCCGAGTTTGGGGTGTTGGAGTGGGACACTGGAGACGGTTCGAGCTCGGAACAGTTGTGTGGGAAGAGCAGAGAGGTGCATGGAAGTTCTTCAGGCTGCTGAGCTCCAGAACATCCAGGCTGGAGGGTTCTGTGTGCACATTATGATTGTTAATGATCCAGCGGAGCTGCAGCAGCTCGAGCTCGTGGAATGGAATCAGCTGGTGCCACATTCCAAATCCTGCTCCTCTCCTCCGTCTGCCATTGTGAGTAGAAACATTCTTCCTCAAATGTACTGATAGTTCAGTTCAGTTGAATTAAAGGAGCTTTTTTGGCATGAATCAAAAAGAATTTCGCCAGAGTTATATTAAATAACTTTTGCTCTGACCATCCAATCAGAGGAAGGATAAATGCTGACGACACGGGGGACCGGCCAGCCGGAATCTGATTGGTTAAAGAATCAGTCCCGATGCTATACAGTTTAAAGCAGAACTACGTAAGATTTTTACCTTAATTAAACACCTTCAGAGTAATAGTGATGGTTAATTGTCCCGTTATGGGTTGAATGGAAGCCCCTCCTCCTTATGGAAGCCCCTCCTCCTTACCACTAGGGTCTCTAGGGCTGAATACACCACTTACAGCTTCTCTGCCATCGTCCCTGTGGTCCTAGATCTCGTCTCTCACACCCCTGTCCAGGTATAAGCGAGATGGAAACACAAGCCACACCTTTATTTCACAGGTGTTTACCGGGGCAGAGGTGGGCGTGGCCAGAGGATGGATGACGAAGAAAAGAGTGACCAAACCAGGAACAGGACGAGGCCACAGTCCACCTTGGTCCGGCTGTAGCAGAATGGACCGAACTGAAAGAAACAGAGGCACCTGAACAGACGCAGACGTGGCGCTGTAGCTGCTGTACCTGTAAGTTTGGCTACGATAAAACCTCTAAACTCGATGCATTTCAGTGGATTTGTGCTCTGGGTGAATGCTATTGGTTTCAACGGTGTTTACTGCTTTTTGAACTCATTTCATGAATGATGCTTGCTAGCTAGCACAGATGTCAGTAATGACAGTTGTTTGTGTCACGCAGGTGTATGCTTGTTTCGTTTACTAGGTCGCCCTTTGTCTGCCTCGGGAGTTTCTTTTGTTTTTGGTTTTTTCTCATACTTTCTTTTTATTTGTTCTATCAACAGACAATACAACACAAAAACTAGGGCTCACTGGTTGAGCAGAAAATCTTGAAATGACACACAGTAGTAGTTATGCATTGTTTTGTTTGTCATCCAGTCATTTTCACAGCGCTTCATGCAGATATGGTCCCTATAAAAAGTCAGTAGATTTCTTCTATTATAGCCACTGATCCTCACGGGGTGCATCTGTTTGGAGCCGCTTCCTTGTACTGGCCTTTTTGGAAGCAATTACAAGAATTTTACAGATGTATTTGTCTTCTTTCTCTGTTGCATCTCCAGGTAGGAGTCCCACCGAAAAGAACTTGGGGTCCTGAAGTCATAATGGCCTCAATCATTTCAAAAAGCCTTCCCCAGGAAGACTTGAATTTTGTACATGTCCAGAAAATATGAGAGGGATTAAGAAGTGCGTTTTTACTGCAAGCCACAGAATTTTATTTGTGGAATCTAGTTTTTGTCGGATTTATGTCTAATTTGTTTCGTCGGAATAGCGACTGGCTTTGATGTTGGATCTAACCCGGTGTTGTGTAATACTTGTTCCTGGTCCAGGTGAAGGTCTAGATGTTTGTTGTTGTTATAAATGTTCACTCCGTGATGACAGTGTGCTAATCGCTAACGAAACCGGGACATAGTGACAGATGGGAGCTGCGGATGCTTGTTAGCCCGTTAGCTTTTAACCCATTCAGACTTTTGCCTCAGTTCCCAAATGAATTTTTTTCTCTATTTAGCCTCTCTTAAATAATTTAGCACTATTTTATTGTAATATTATCCCCTGCATTTTGCATTTTTTTCAGTGAAAATCGTCTTTTTTCCTGTATTTGATTCACTGATCATGTAGATGTTCATCAAAGCTCAGATTAAAGTTGAGGGTTATTCTATCGAAAACAGAAAAAACTGAAGAAAAAGTGACTCTTTCAGCAAAACATATCACAAACTGAACATAAACCCAGTGTGTCCATCCACTGTCTTTGATCCAACTCCATGGGTTTTACTGGAGAATCAATATTGTAGAAGATGATGGTGTTTCCATGGTAACTATGGAGCCCCTGAACGTCCAAATGGGTCATATCTGATGAACATGACAAGATGAAGAACTGTATTTTCCGCCAATTATTGGCACGTGTTAATAGGATTAATGGATCAACCGTTATTATACAGTTTGGGTCAGTGGATGCTTTTGGTCAACAGTGGATGTTTGGGTCTTTATGGGTTAAGCTGTGGGGCTAATGTTAACCGCGTGGTGCTAGTGGCTGCCTCAACTCGTTAAAGCCAAGTGCATATATGACTTTCTGTCAATGATCAATTAGAACTTTATTGATATCTCTAACCATTTACATGTTATAAAGCATCAACATATGGACCATTATAAGTAAAGGCACATTTTTAATATTTCAAAAATTTAAATCCCTCAAAACTCTGAACAAACTTTGCAGACATTGTCCTAAGGAAGATGCATAAAAACATTTGAAATGAATCCCACCAGTTGTTTTTCGGGGAAGATGTTGGACAAAGATGGCGTCCTCACAACAGCTCCTGTCCTTTTGGCCTCTGAGATAAAAACCTGCCCCTGGTATGATGGACACGCTGTCAGTTTGTTGTGATATTGATATGAACTCCAAACCGTTGCCTGAAAATGTGCGGCGTTGCCCCGTTGTAAGCGCGACCCTGTTGTGGATTAGCGTTTAGTGTTTTCCGGGTTCACCCTGGGGTTGTGGAACCTGCTGGGCCATTTATTTGAGTCCAACTGTACTAATTGTGATGTTTGTGCAGCCTATGTAATAATTCTGCTTTCCAGAACAATACGGCTAATAATGGGGGTAGAGGGGGTCATGGGAAAAGCACGCCGTCTGCCAATTAGTGTGTTAGTGCTGATTAACCCCTCGCTTTCCACATTGTGAGTCCAGAAAGTGCCATGCCGTTAAAGGACCCATTAAAGGTTATTATTAGGTGACACTGGGCGTTGAAAGCCAGGGCGTCGCGGTGCAGTAAACTCCTAAACCCCTCGTTTGTCAGGCGTCCCATAAGGGAGATGGATTATCTATTCATCAGCCTCTTTATGGCGCTCTTTCATGTCTTGTTTGCCCACATTAAAGCTGGCCAATCAGCACCATGTGACGCTTCATTATAGTCCCAGGACACTTAAGAGCTTGTTGTTCTCTTTCCAGACCACTGCTTCCTGGATCTGTTGCAGCGTTTGTTGCAAAAACCACCACAAATAAGTTGTTCTGCACACGCCAACATCTGCTTCAATAACATCTGCACATATTGAGGCGCTTTGAGAGGACGTCGCATCCTTCAGTACGGTGAATGTTGGTGTGTATTTACAGATTCAAAGCCTTTTATTGTCATGTGTTCAGTCAAGAGCCGGGCTTCCCTGGACAACGAAAATCTTACTTGGCCGTCCACACTGAATGCCATTTGAATTTAAGATTTATAAAATATTGAAATACAATTATTGAATGAGTCAATTAGGAAATGACAGGATGGATTCTGCGGTCATATTAGAATAATGTTGACACTGTTGAACCAAATCAAGACAAAAAAG
Source organism: Ostorhinchus cyanosoma (assembly GCA_029814465.1). Classification (NCBI taxonomy): domain Eukaryota; kingdom Metazoa; phylum Chordata; class Actinopteri; order Kurtiformes; family Apogonidae; genus Ostorhinchus; species Ostorhinchus cyanosoma. The sequence continues at coordinate 703 of JAPTYQ010117791.1, read as the reverse complement.
AAACAAACTGAACATTTTAGTCGAATATAATTTCCTTTTAATCGTACGTTTTTATCTTGGTGCATTATTTCATCTAGTTTCATTATTTTCATCTTGTTTCAGTGTTTTTCTCTTATGCCATTTTCATCAGTTTTGTCAGATTTTCTTATTGGTGTGACTTGTTATTCCGTTGTTTTTATCATTTCCATCTTTTTCTGTTATTTCCATCTGCCTGTGGTGGTTTCGTTAAGTTTTTTTTCCATCTCTTCTGTTATTTCCATCTTATCTTATTATTTTTGTCCTTTTACTACAGTCACATCATTTTCATCATGTCGTTTTTCTTTTTTTTGTCTGGTCATGTTGTCTTTTGTTTTTGTGTCCTTCCTTTTTTTTGTTTTTACATGAGTGTTGTCTTTTGCTAAACAGAACTACGTCTTCATCTTTGATCGTAGTAGTTCTACTCTTCTAGTTTATATTGTATCAGTTCCAAATTAAATACACAAACCAGAAGACGTTACCTCTCAAATGAAGCTTAATGACATGGACGTTGTGTTCCGGGTCCAGATCGTCCACACGTGGGTTCTGTCCTGGTTGGATCTGGTCCACAGGTCCTTAGTGTTTATCAGGTTCAGTGTTCTGGGATTGGACAGTCCTCCTCCTCTGGCTGTGATTGGTCAGTCCTCCTCCTCTGGCTGTGATTGGTCAGTCCTCCTCCTCTGGCTGT
>JAPTYQ010117783.1:0-18937 GCA_029814465.1 Ostorhinchus cyanosoma | reverse complement strand
TGTGTGTGTGTGTGTGTGTGTGTGTGTGTGTGTGTGTGTGTGTGTGTGTGTGTGTGTGTGTGTGTGTGTGGTGGGCAACAGCGTGACATATCATGTGATCCTGGTTTTGTACGGCTGGTGACTACCATGTGTCTGTCCGTGAATTGGTGGGTTTGGGGAAGTGACATCGAGTGGTCTGTTAGACAAGGCGCGCACACACACACACACACACACACACACACACACACACACACACACACACTCCTAAACATACATGCATGCATGCACGCACATCCAAATGCTTGCACAGTTCCAGTAAATGCTTTAATCAGGGCATGTGAGCCCATATAAATTCCCCCATTTCTGACATGGGTCTTTCAGTTTCATGCAAACCGACTGAGTGGGAGGAAGGTGGGGAGATAGAGACAGAGTGGGGGAGGGAGAATGGGAGTTTAAAGAAGTGAAGCTTTCCTTTTTCACTCCCAACATCTGAAGGTGTCTCACCGTTTTTGTGTTTTGACGAAATCACTATCAATGCAACCTCGTTCATTCCATGAGAATCTCCCTGTTTTGGCTTTTCGTCAATCCTCCGCTCATCCATCCATTTAACCTTTTACAGGATTGGACATCATGTTCAATATCTGGTCAAATGTTAGGTTTTGACCTTATATGGCGCTTGTTTCATCGCATTAAGGCAGAGGGGTGACTACACAGTGGCCGTAATCCATTCAGCTGCTACCACAGTTGAGTCTTGCCCCCACTCGATCTGTGTCAATAGAGGAAGTTATGTATCTGGTGTTTCCTCTTTTCAGTCATGAGTTTCTGTAGCATTTGACAGCCCTCCCGCGCTCTCGACCACCAGCCTCGCAGCCCACGCCGCCCAGCATTAACCAATAGGCAGGTGGCCGTGACTGCTCTTCTTGTAAAGAGTCACAAAGAAAGAAAAAAAAAAACAAGCTTGAGAAAAAAGCATCATGATTCAGCTCTGCTAGTAATGGTGCAATTGTTTCTGTACACATTGAGCAGGCGGTTATAATAAATAGGCACAGTGAAACAACACTTCAGGGAAAGTGAGAATAAACACCCAAACACGAGCAGTCAGGGGAGTCATCGCTGCTGAAACGGACCCTTTTCATGCGTGATGATCAAAGGGGAACTCCAGGAGCAAACAGAGATTTTGATTCCAGATGGCTGCACATCATCCCCTTTGGAAAAACAGCATCACCTTTATTTTCTTCATTTCTATAAAACAAAGCTGGTACATATATGACTGATCATATTTGTAATGTATCAAACCTCAGCTCAAAATCATTTACTCTGAGATGAATCGTTCCGTTCATCTTTTGCAGTCGCTTTGTTGACTGTTTCCTCCCTTTTGTGACGCCGCTGCAGAGGGCTCCTGCACGTTTGCATCATTCAGTGCGACCCCAAGCCCATCCCTGCTCAAGTTCTGATGTAATGCATGGATTTACAGTAAAAACAATCTGTGTCCTCCCTTCCTTGTATCGCTGCCATGGCACTAAGCTCGTTTATCAGGAAGGTGACACATCTTTCACTCATGTCCTCTAATTGTCTTTTTCTTTTTTCTCTGCCTCTTTTAACCTGCTCTTCTTTTGGCATGTGTGTTTTTATTGTAACAGCTTTAAGGAATACACAAAAAAAAGCCATATTAGCCACAGTTAAAGCTAAAAAGAGAAAGAGAATACACTCATCAAATGACTTCATCTTAGTCATGTCACATTAGTCCATAAAGTTCTCCGTTTAGAGTCAGACTTGTGCCTTTCACTCATTTTCTCTGTCAGTTTTTCTTCTATTAATCTTTACATCGGTACTAGTGGTCGACCATCTTTCATGAGTACAGGAACAGGAAACTGATCAGGATCAGTTAGTTTTGCAACATTTCTGTGTAAACTGTGTGGCAGCACTTCTGCAATGTTTTCCTCTAAAATGGGAGATGACTTGTGTGGGAGAAAAGCAGTGGTATAGACCCTCCCAATGATTTGGCAACTAAAACTAGAAACACACACAGTCACATGGAGGACATTGAGAGTTGGATTTTATCAGCGTCCTTATCAGCTGTTTTGTGGGGACTAAAAGGCTGTTCAATTTCCTCTGTTTCCTGCCATCTCCATTATATTTAATCTAGTTGAAGACGCAGCACCTGAATTCATGACTGTTTACAACTTACTGTCGAGAAAGTCTTTTGATTTGATACCCACTCACGTCGCCCATTCACATCCACCAAAGGGAAAACATAAAGCGCAGTCGACTTTAACCTACTTTTACACACAAACCTGTTTATCTACACAGACGGTAGGAGGACACCCACACAAACTGTCACGTAAACACACACAGATTCGGAAATTAAAAGTGCATGTGGGAAAAAAACATCAATGCATCCCTTTTATTATTTCGAATTGTGGTTCAGTCGTTCAGTTTTGTGGTTGTTTTTACAGCCACAGTTTGTGATAAGTGTGTTTTCCTCATTTGGATGAACATAATACTTTGATTTGAAAAAAAATATCATAGAAGTACATTAGTAGCTTCCTGAAATTTAACCTTGTAAAGGTTTAATTTATTAAACATGGAGTTAAATTAGATTGTGGATTAAATTACAATGATGCATAGTGTATGGTGTTCCTGTTATGCTGGTACACACAAATGCATGCATTTATATACAGACGGCTTCAGTTGTTCTACAGTTTTTGTCAGTTTTCTCATGCTTATTTCATTCAAAGTCCACTTTTTAAATAAATACAAAAACACAGTTTTAGGAAATTTGAAACAAATGTTTTAAAAAAGCAGAATATGAAAAATACATTAATAATATTAATACTTTTATGTAATTAAAAAGTCTATCTGAGTAAATTGTTTGCATTAAGTAGATAATGTATTTGTACATAATTTACCCTTCAGTGTCATTTACACCCAAATGTACTTCAGAGGAGCAGTGACACAAAATATTTCACCGTTTTATAATATTGGATAAAAATGCCATGTTTCAGGGATTGAGAGAATGAAATTTACAATCTGTTTCTCCAAACTAAGGTTGAAATGACGAAGGATGTTATTTTAGGATTTTTTTGCACAGAGTTGTAATTAATATCATATTATCAGCCACAGTCATATTCAACTTTTTAATCACATCTGTTCTCAATACTACACGGAAATATAAATAATTCTGCAACATCTAAACTATAAATAAAATCAATAGTTGTTTTCTGAAAGTATAAGTATTCAATAGAACATTTTTTTAAAAACAATTCCAGGGATAATTTATATTTAAACCTTATTCCTGAGTCGATTTGCTCCTCTTCATGACCGTCCTGTTTGCGTTACCACAGAGCAAACAAATAAAATACTGTTTGACAAAATACATTTTATCGCGCTTTCATTTTTCACTTTTTCCACTCAGTGTCACTCTGAGAGGAAATGAGCCTCATTCAATTCATTTCACATGTACTGTACAAAAATTAAACGTCAGTCTCTTGCATATTAAATGATAGTTCTGACACAGAGTATGACTCGCCCACGCACCGTGACGCTCCTTCGCACACACACACACATGCACACACACACACACACACACACACACACGCAAAGTTGTGGATTGTTGGGGGTAGAAACTGCTGACCAGATAAGGAGCTGAAGGAGAGGGAGAGTAAAGTGTGAAACCACTCTGTCAGCATTGCCTTTTCTCTCACATCTGTGTGTGTTCTCCATCTTAGGGTGAAACTCCCTTTTGGTGATGCTAATGATAGCGCTGGCTGCTACCACATCTCTCCCTCAGACATCTGCGCTCACGAACCCACACTCTCACACAAACATACATACACCTGCAAGGACTCATGCTACTTCCTGTCACTGGGTGCATGTGTTCACCTCTTGCTCGATTGCTCTGTTTATCTCCCAGTCGTCATGTCACTGCTCCTCTCCCTTCTCTTTTTCTGTCTCCCCCGTCCTCTCCCCTTGTAACTTAACTCTCTCTACTCTTGTTTCATGTCTCCTCGCTAACACAGATTGTTCGAGGCTGGGACTAGATTTTCCTGTCTTAACCTCCCCTCCTCTGTGCTTTATCTTTCAAAGTATCTCTACACCCACTCCCAGTTCACTCACTCATTCTCCTGTGTTTCACCTCCTTTTCTTGTAAGATTTCTAAGAATGTGTGTGTTTTTAGAAAACATACCTCCCTCATGTTCCTTTTCTTGTCTCTTCTCAAATCTCAGACCGTTTTCCTCTTTCCAACCTCAGATTGATTTCTTTTCCTGCTGTAGATCTCTTCTTCCTTTCACTGTGCCAGAAAAGTTGTGAAGTACAGTCACTAAATACAAATAAAACAAAAAAGTGTGTACATTTCTTTTAAAAAAGGAAATTATTATAGTTTTTACCTTGCATTAGCAGTTTCAGAGTGGTAATATGTTATGATTGCTACAGAAAGGAAAACTATAAAAAAAGAAATTGAGTGAAATGTGAAAAATGAAATATAAATATATGAACAAATTTGGAAAATTGTCTGAAAATTCTAATTTGCATGTGTTAAAAAACTTAGTGCAACACCAACTAAACAGGTACCGATGCTAATTTGTTCAATGGTTAGTACATTAACATTTTAAGATTTAAAAAATGGTACCAATGGTGACATTCTGGGTCAATTCTGATCCTGTTTTTTTGTTGATTTTGTTTTGGTTATAATATATTTCCCCCTTTGTGACAAAGAAATTATCTCTATATAAAATTAACTGGATCATTGTCAACCATTTTTTCAATTAAAACAAATTTAGATTATATTTCTGAAACAATCATGAATGTAACGCAACAGATAAATATCAGCCACTGTTGGCTCTTAATTTAATTCTATTATATTTGTCAACAAGACAGATCCTCATTTTTGGATATTTTACCAGTGCATCCCTACAAAAATTATATTCAGAAATGTGCACAAAAATATGATTCATATGATTGAACAGTTTTGTTTTATACACTTAAAGTCAGAAGATAATCAACAGCTTGGGTCAAATGAGTCGGTTCCTTTTTAGTAAAAATGGCAAATAAGAATAAAGTCAAGTAAAATCTCTCAGTTAACTTTAATTTGTACTCAAGAAATCTGCTTCATTCGCAGTGACGTCAAGTTGAATTAAATCAACCAGAGAAACTTCACAAAGAAAGGTCATAATAGAAACTTTAAAAAATATAAAATGCGGTGTACACAACCCTACATGATGGTTATAATTTATAATCTTTAATATAATTATATCAGAAAAGTCCAAACAGTAATTCATAAATATTACCATATTAATTGAAGATAATTCTTTTAAAAAACACAGATGTTGTCATTTTTGCACAGGCCTTATAGGGAGATTTTAAGTGTAAATGATGACAACAATGAGTGGTTATGGTAGTAGAGAATGTAAACACTGCATGTGCACCCAAATGTGTGTTGATAAGCTGATAATCATACTGGTGTTCTGGTCTGGCATGCAAACGGGCTGCTGTTGTAGCTCACAGCGGAGTGTTGTGGTGTGGGAGGGCGAGGGGATAAGGGCCTCCGCTCTGCCAGCCAAATGAATAATGTAATGTGTTCTTGGAACTAAGACCACAGTGTGCGCATGCGTGCACACACACACACACACACACACACACACACACACACACACACACACACACACACACACACACACACACACACACCATAATGCCCCAGTTACAGTAAGGACAGAGGAGGGCTCAGTGCAGGGGCTTTTGTCTAATAAAACAGAGAACAAAGTTTGGATCCACTGAGCTAAGATGGACCTCTGTTGTTTTTCATCCTCGAGCCTCAGTTTAGCCGTTCGACTTATCACCATCATGTCTCGAGTCTCGTCTTTGACAAATTCAAATCCCAATTCAAATGTGATCCGGCTGCGTCTGTTTTTATATCTCCTGGTAGGATGCAAATGTCCCATCCAAGGGGAACAGTTGAGCGGGTGGGGCTTTTGTTTTGTCTCCCAGCAGGGATGTAGTATTAGCAGAAGACCTGGGTGTTTTTGTGTGCAGTCGCTGTTCATGTTACTTATAATCGTTGCTTGAATGTAGAGGTTTAGTTCTACTACAGACTGGGAGGCCACCACCATGGATACGAGGCCCCATGAAAATAAATAGCACTTTGGGCCCCACTACTTCAACTCACACAAACCCTGAAAATATAACACTGAGCAGGTGTGAATCAATATTTTCCTTAGAATAAATTTAACCATTTCATGCAAGATTGATGAAAAAGGTGCAAACCATCTTTATATAATTTAACTTTAACTTTATATACTAGAGTTTTACATTTATATACAAAAAAAAGCGACAGATTTTACTCCTTGCATGGAAATAAATGTCACTTTGTCTGCCCTTTTCTCTTCTCTCATAATGATTCTTCCTCATCGTCTGTATTCCCACTAGTGGTGATGTTTTTCAGTTCTCGCTCCACTTCCACACTTCTACCTGGTAAAACAGTGTCACCTGCACATGGACCTGGTTCTGCAGAGTGCAATAATACACCTGATAACACATCCCTAATAGAACTCAAAATAATAGCATGACTAAAACTGTCCAGCATCCAATGAGTATTGTATGTATTATTATGTAACATATAGTTTGTGGAGCAAAAATCACCTTCACCTTCTTCAGATATGCACCTTATTTTTAATTTGATCTTGTATATATACTTTATATTTATGGTATATATACTTTGTATGTTGTTTATATTTTTTCTGTCTCTGTGGTATAGATTTGGCCCTTTGTATATTTTCAGTAAATTTTGTCTGATAGTTTTTATATATATATTCTTTCTTTTTGCACTTAAGGAATCGAATGCTATACAGAACAGAACTCCTTAAATTCTATTCTATTCTATTCTATTCTATTCTATTCTATTCTATTCTATTCTATTCTATTCTATTCTATATCAGTGGGAGAACTGGATTTTATTATTTTTTGGCAAAACACAAAACTAATGCAAAGAACCAATACTTTTATTATTGCCATTTGAATTAAACATCCTTTTATGGTGACAGGTCAGTTATTTTAATCATGTAATATTAGTAAAGTTCTACTATTTTCTCGGCCGCTGTCAGTCATGAAGTCTTAGAATCATCATCACTTTTCTCCCTGTGATCGCAGCTCTCGACATGCTTACTTTCATCCCCCTTCTTCCTCCTCCCCTACTCTTCCTCAGTGAAGGTGTCCCAGTTCTACACTACACTCACTACCCCCCCCCAAAAAGAGGGTGAGTAAGAGTGACTCTCTTTACCCTTAAACCTTTCTTTCACACAGAGAAGAGAGAAGTGTAGAGAGGAGGACAAGTGTGGAGGAGAAACGGTATGATCTTGAATCTTACTTTCCATCTGTTTGGAGGCTTTGATGTTTTTTTGTGTCGCGGTTGTTGTGCATTGTGATTTGTTATGTTGTGGTTATGAAAGTATGGGTTTTACTTATTGATGTGCAGGAATATCAGTGTTGCATTTAGCAGAGTTCAACACACCTACAAAAGCATAGACAAATTCTCTTAATCACCACAAAAAGTCAAATACACTGTAAAGTTTTATTTTACTTCCAGCACATTTATAATTTTACACACATTCAAGTGCAATAGAATTAACACATGAAATATAAAGTTGGGTTCACGTTTTATGTTTTTCAGATTTCATTTTAACGTTTTGCAGACCTTTCACACACTGAGGAAACTCGACAACACATGCAACCATAGTGTTCATATTAACCAAAACACACACACAGAGTCACAAACACACATGTACAGGCGCTTTGGAAAACATCTGACATCAGAATTCATAAAAGCGTTTCTCCTTCTCAGCCACAGTTTTCTGTGAATAGTATAAAGTCATATTTTCCCCCTTAGCACTGGAGCCTGATATAATTGAGGTGGACTGGGAAAACTTACAGACTTTAACGGAAAATAAGAGCCATAAAAATAATACTAACAGCTCTAGTTCCAGTCATCGCATGCTCTGAATGTGTGTAGTGGGATTTAATAATATATGGTGATAGATACTATAACCTTCCACTATGAAGAATAAATCTTTGTGTGCAAGTTTGGTCAATCCTGCAGCTGTCATTTTCCTGGCCTCCCCACAAGTTTGTCCCTTTTTTTTTCATTCAACAGTTGCTCTCAGTCATGGTGATGGCATTGGACAGTGTTGGTGTATTTAAGTTTCCATTTCCTCTTCAGTAAAAACGAATCCGTGGCGGATTCTCTCCTATAAATATCACATTCGATTTGTTTTATTTGGTGGTCTTCTTCTACCAAAGGCATCCAAACCTAGATATATGTGGGGTTTTGCTCTAAAGATTAGAAATGAAATAAAAGTCTTCAAATATTATCTGTGTTTTCTGAATTCATGATCAAATCCACACTATTAAGAGAGAGGAAGAGTGTGCAAATAATGAAAGCGAGGGATGAGGAAACCGTAGAGTTGCAGAGGAGGTGAATTCCTCTATCGTTGTCGACAAAAGGAGTGGGAGGTGAGAACAAAAAAAGAGAGAGAGATTATAGAAACAATTGTTGGAAGTGTTTGACATCTAGACATCAGCAGTTTAAGCGCATTAAAAGTGATTTTTAATGTCTCTGAACACTTTTCTAAAAGCGTTTTCTGTGGTTGTGTGCTTTGGTGGTTTTACAGACGACATGTAATGACACACCCGAGGCCAAACACTGATATGTGACTTTAAACTTCTGATCCTAAATTAACATGAATAAATTCAGAATAACACACAGCAAACATGGTGATAAACACACACTTGTGAAATAACATTATTTTGTGTGTAGAGACAATGTGTTTGTGGTGTGTCTCTGTGGGCCGGTTTAACATTAGTTACAATGTGTTGCAAGATTCAGCAACTTATGCAGACATGTCTATGGTTACCAGCAAAAAAACACAAACAGGTTTACAGGGGAAGAAAAAGGGGGGATATGAACAGTGTGCAGTTAGTGTATGTGTGTGTTAAGTGTACATGTCATAATGTGTCATTATTAGGTGACTCAGAGACAGACCGGAAAATGGATGGGAATCATTGCAACTTCTTATTTTTTTCCGAATACGTTTGAGTTCAAAGGAATATGCCTAAAATAAGAATCTTGAACCACCAACCACCCATGATGCTTTCTTTTTTGTTTTTTCTAGTGCGCCGGAAATTTAATGTACGTTGTCGTGTGCTCCTCCTATAACCCCTTCTGTGTCTGACTTGTATGCACTGCTTCAAAGTTCATTTTATGTGTCTTTGTTTTACTGCTTTTGGGATTCATTCGATTTTTTTTTTATTTTTTTTTTTACCGAGCATAAAATGATATGCAGATGCACATTTCTGCTGATTATAAAACACCACAAATGTATTTATCAGTGATTCATTTATGGTCAATGATTCAATCCTGCAGATATTTATGCACAGATTTTCCACAGGGGTCTTTACCTTCCCGTCATTGTGGTCCTCTGTCTTCAATGACCCTTAGTATATTTTTATAATACTGTAAAAAGAGGCAAGGGAAAACGGGTCCATTAACATCCTTTTTTTTTTTTTCTCTGACAGTTCTATGCACCAACATGTGTCGTCTTAGCTTCTTAAAGTTAAAGAGACAGAATAAAAAGAAAAGCAACAGGTTGTTTTTATGTATTTGTTGTAGAAGCTATAGTTTATTTCATCACAGTGATGGGTTGTGTACCAACATGTCAAAGGAAAAGCAGTCTGCACCATTTTCTCTATGTGGTACAACTTAATGTGGTTTAATTCTCATATTGGACCTATTTGAATGTTTGTTGCTTGGTGTAATATGAGTCATAATGACAATATGATTTTGGTTCTTACACAGATGTTCGATTTTTTGCTGTTTTTCGAGCTGACTTAAAAAGTAGTTGAGTTTTGGTATTTCTTGTGTGTTTTGTTTGCATGTGCAGATTTCCTTCCTGTCAGTCTCATGTGTGGTCTGATATTACACATAAATTAATATAAAGGTTGTGTACCATAAAGCTGCTGTCCCATAATACCCACACACCTGCTGGCAGCCATTCGAACAAAGCACAGGTTGACAAAAAGATCATGTTTATCGGAAAGTGTTCGGAAAATGGGCCGTTGGGTTTAGGAGAGAGGGGGCGCGTAGGCGACCGGCGGGGGGAGGGGTATCTGTGAACCTGTAATTGCCAGCGTGCACCCTCTTTTTGATACAACAGGAAGAGAGTAAGTGAAAGAATGTGTGAAAGAGGCAGACATCCCCAAGGATGAACGCTTAACCCCGACTTCTGACAAAGAGATCAGACCTTTGAGCTAGACGCCCGAGTGTGGAAGGAAATCGGAAAGAAAAGCAGTGTTCAAAGAGAGACGGAAGAGGGAGAAGACTTGTAAAGAGTAAAAAAGATGGATGCCAAGAGACACACACTGCCTCGCCTCCAGCTGACTGTGCCAATACCAATTAAAACGGGGAAGGTAGGGTCACATTTTAGACCTCTGGGAACTTTAACACATCCTATAATTGGTAGAAAAGTTTATTTTTCTTTTTTTTTACTCAAAGCCTAAAATAGTTTTTAAAACATAGCACTTATTTGTCTTGTACTTTTGCTTTTTCCACGGTATGGGTGGAGTACTTTTATCTGTGTTTTAAATAGGCTGGCGTTAAGAACATCATCACATAACAGGTTAAATCTAACAATAGTGGGTGGGGGGAGCCACAGACTGGCACGCAATGTGTGTGTGTACGTGTGTGTGTGTGTGTGTGTGTGTGTGTGTGCCTGCCGCTGTGCGTGTGTATTTAACAGGGTGTGTTTGGAGCAGGTTATGCAGGTGGATGTACTGTCGTCGTTGTGCAGAGCCCTCTGGGCACAGTGTGAAAACTGCTGGATGGCCAGGGGGCTGCCAGTTGCTATGGGAGGGAGATGAAGGGCAGGGAGGGGGGAAGCTGGAGGGTGAGTTGTTTGTGGAAAATCTGGTCTGCTCAGGTGTGTGAGCAATATTGTTGAGCAGGTATAGTGTGGACAGGGTGAGGTGCGAGCTTAGGGAGCCAAAGAAGGGAGTTGTTGGGTCTTATTACCAGCAGGCCTTGTTAAGTCTCACAAAAGGAAATAAAAAAGTTAGTGTCTTCACTGAAGACGTTACGACATATTATGTTTAACCCACCACAAAGAAGTTTCTTGTAAAGACCTTTACTTCTATCAAAGACGAAGAGTGAGTTGAGAAAAAAATGAAATCCAATAACTCGACTGTATATTCTTTAGAAAAACAGGTTTTGTGTCTTTCTGTGTGACGTATGTTTATTCCAGTCCTCATAAAGGTTGCAATTTTTCTTGCAGTTTTTTTCCTTCCTCATTCTTGCTCTGGTACTCCCCCCCTTTCACCCACTCTAGCCTGTCACTTCCTCCACGTATCGCTTGTCTGTCTTCTCTTTGTCGTCCATTAGTGCCTCTCTTTCTTCTCCAGGTATTTTAATCAAACGGCTAATGCTATAAAGGGTTCACACAGGAATTAACCTACTGCCCTGCGCTTACACCACCCACATTGCATAATCTTGCTGCATCCTTTCTGAACAGCCATTATCGATTATTCTCTTCTTCTGGCTTTTGTATTTTGCCTCTCCCGTTGTCGTCTCGGTGGCCTTCTTTGTCTGATTCCCCAATGCCGCCCCCCATTTCACTGGACAGAATCACCACCTCCCACTTCAGTAATCTGGATAGAAACTCGAGGGAGGATAAGAGGGGAGAGTTGATGCTAAGCCTGGTTTAAACTGTCCCTCATGTGGAAGGGAAGTCCTTGTGTAAGGCACACTAGTATTAGATGTACTATTAAAGACTTTTAATTGTGTAAATGACTAGAGGGTTGGTCCCTCATTCTTAAAAAGTGAAAATATATCTAATAATTGGGATTTTATGATGATGCATTGTGTCTTGATGCTGGTATCTCTTACTTCCACTTAGTTGACCCTCCTTTCTGTCATTCAGGTGGCAATGTCTCCAGGAGAGGACGGTCTAATTGGGATCCCCTTCCCGGAGCACAGCAATGAGCTCTTGTCCCATCTGAATGACCAGAGGAGGACAGGGCTCTTGTGCGACCTCACGCTGACCTCCCGTGGGGCACGCTACCCAACTCACCGCTCCGTCATGGCCGCCGTCAGTCTCTACTTCCGGCAGCTCTTCGGGGCAGAGGAAGGGGGAGGTGAAGGTGGGGGAGGTTTCAGCGTCTGCCAGCTGGACTGTGTGGCACCAGACGCCCTGGACGCTCTGCTGGAGTTTGCCTACACCGCCACGTTGACCATCCCCAGTTCAGGAATGAGAGATGTGCTGCGAGGTGCTCAGCTGCTGGGTATCCAGTGTGTGGCCGACGCCTGCAGAGATATCCTGGGAGAAACGGTGGAGGCAGAGGCAGAAACAGCAGAGGAGCACAGAGTCCAGCACACCGCCACCGAGAACATGGTGGAGGAGAGTCCCGAGAAGGGATCTCGGAGAAAAACGGACAAAAAGAAGGTGAAAAAAATTGGGTCACATCACAACAACACCTCGGTTTTAAACCCTCCGCCACCCGCTTCACCCTTCTCGCACCATTCACCTGCATCCGACAGCCTCCGCTCCCTGCCGTCCACTCAGCCCCCCAGCCCCGAACCGGAAGCCCAGCACCTCAAATCTGGGCAGAATGGTGACCCCAGAGCAATCAGAGAGCCAGGTAGGGGGGCAACACTAAACGGTGGGCCACTTCACTGGCTGCCGGAGCGTCCCCGTATAGCCCACCCTCCCCCTGCCCCACACTCCAATGACAAGCTGTCAGAAGATGATGATATAGAGAGTTATGGAGATGAGACCATGCTGATGGGGAGCATATCCATTCCTGCTTCTGGAGTGGATCGAGGGGCGGTGGCATCAGCGGTGGGCGGGGGGAGGAAGAGGAAGTCTCAGACACCCCAACAGTGCCCAGTCTGTCAGAAGATCATCCATGGAGCTGGAAAACTCCCCCGACACATGAGGACACACACTGGAGAGAAGCCCTTTCAGTGCACTGCCTGCGGAGTCCGCTTCACTCGGTACACAACTCTTATATTTAACTGACTGTAAAAATATCAACCTGTCTGAGGCTTTCAAAAGTTCACGTGTAAGAAGTAGGCATGTTCACCTACTTACATGAAGTTTGTGTTGGTTTGTGGTAGAATCAGCCGAACTTGCCTTGGCATGGCATTTTTTTTTTGTATTTCCTTTTACAAGAGAGCAGGCAGCACCAGGTACGGTCAGATACTATTTCTACTGTTACCTTTGCCGAGGGTCCAAGTGAGCTGAAACAAATACGCACATTGACATAAAACTGTGCCAATTACAGACTGGTCCACAATCACCTCTTTATCAGTATTTGTGTGTCACCATGTTGTGACATGCAACACGGGTGCCTGACTGGCAGGAAACCTCCAAAAATACTAGAGCAAATTTGCAAGCAGGCTTTACAAGTCAGCCACAGATTTGTAGGTCTAAACTATTATATTATCACCTGAAATATTTCTCTGAAATCATAAGTTAGATTTATAAGTTTCCTCCACCATCATCACTGCAGTTGTGCTGAAAATTTCACACTGTGTTTAAGTTGTGTTTCTATGACAACCAGCAATGAACAAGGAGTACGATCAAAGGTATTGTGATTGATATCAAAAGAGTCTATTCTTTGGGTGTTAAACACATCACAGCCTTGGGGAGCCCAGAATCGGATCATTGTGATTGGGGTCCTATAGAAGTGGCTCATTTCCCCAAATAAATACATAGTTTGTGGAAAAAGTTGGTTTCCTAATTTGATCTCTGTGATGATCTTTAACATCTTATTCATAAATTTACAAATTACACACATCCACAATAAGAATAAGGAGAATTAGCTAAATAATAGTTTAACAGTTTGATGTGTTTTGACAGGCAAGTTTAATTTCAGAAACACAGACCTTATACAATTAAATTTTATGCTTCTTTTATTCAAAACCAATGCCTACCCCCCCCCCAAAAAAAAAAAAAAATAAAAAATCAGTCAATAATGGAAATTCATTGTCCTGTACCATAAGACTAATTGATACGGGTGATATAGGTCACCAAAACGTAAGCTAATTAGCCACAGGTTAGCCTTCAACAGTCAAGCTAATATTCTAATCTTTCAACCTTTAGTCAGAATACCTTCAGTGTTAAACCTGCTGTGGAAATGCACCGAGAAGAAGCTGAACTTATATTATCAGTTAAAAGGTGGAATTTGTTGATGTTACCTCTCTTCATTTCTATGCTAACACCTGCCGCAGCCTCTACACTGACCAACGGGGCTACCCTTCAAATGGATTTAGCCAAGTTTAACTCAGACTCCAACACAAACTTCATGTAGCCACACAACCATGTGTCATTCTGACCAAATGCACCTTTAACTGTTTGCTTTCTTTGCTTCTTTCTTCTTGCTCTTCTCTCCCTCTTTTAATCAGGAATGATAAATTGAAGATCCACATGAGGAAACACACGGGTGAGCGGCCCTACCCCTGCCCCCACTGCCCGGCCCGGTTCCTCCACTCATACGACCTCAAAAACCACCTGTCCCTCCACAGTGGGGCGCGGCCCTTTGAATGCCCACTGTGCCACAAGGCCTTCGCCCGGGAAGACCACCTTCAGCGTCACCGCAAGGGCCACAGCTGCCTGGAGGTGCGCACACGGCGGCCCAGACGTGGACCCGAGCTGGGTGAGGAGGGGAGAGGGGATGGAGGAGGAGGGGGGAGGGAGCAGCCCAACTCTCTGGAGTCGCTGTCCTTACAGGCCCACTCCTCGGCATTCCTCCCCCACACCGTGTTGGATGCTGGGAATGGATCTGGCGTCGGCCCTCCGCTGATGTTTGCAGGGGATACAGAGAGGGAGCGGTCTCTGGCCCTCCTGGCCCAGTTTGGGTCCCACAGGCTGGCCGGTTACCCAGGGGTCTTCCTGCGAGGTCTGGATCTGCGAGGGGGCAGAGAGGCAGAGGGAGAGGATCCAGGAGGAACCCACTCACTGGCTGCACACCGTGACCGATGGGCAGACGAAGTGGAAGAAGAGAACGGAGACGAGGAGGCTGAGGAGGAGGAATAGTGAAGAGAGAGTGTGTGTATGTGTGTGTGTGTGTGTGTGTGTCTGTGGTAAAGCATCCACAGTAAAAAAAAATCTCACTCAGGTGGCTGGACTAAAGACCTGCTGCTCCAATATAGAGAGCGCTTAAAAAAAAAAGATATTAAAAGAAAAAATGGAAAACGGGTTTTCAGAAATATTTTAAATGTTTGTCTGTTGGCTCTTGGCATTTGATTTATTTGACTTTTGCTCCTTGTTTGCTGTTTAATTTTATGTGTTTTAGGTTTGAGCTGTTTCTTTTGATTTTATTTTTCTAGCTGGACATGTGTGAGTTGAGTGTGTGGTTTCTGGGATGACTTTCATTTTCACTATGCAATCTAAAATCCAGAGCTGTAAAATGGGAAATATTTGAAGATGTATATTTTAGTTACAACAAAATATATTGATTCAGGTGCAATTCAGTCATATCATCTTGAAGTTTGTGTACCCACTGCCCTCTGGTGGTGATCAGTGGAAATGCAGTCTAATTAATCAAACTGGTTCTGTGCATTGTAAGCAATAATGTTCTTTGTGTCTTTCTTGATAGGGACAAATGATCTTTGCTTTGATTTGGTGCTTATACCAAAGATTTTAGATTTTATTTTACTTTTATTCTCAAATCTCTTAAGTTAACAGGAGAGGAGAGAGGTGACTTGTAGCCAATGTTGGGTTTGAAGAACTTTAAGCTCTTCCCAACTGTTTTGATAGCCATGAGAAAGAATCTGCTTCCATATTTGAGTGTTTCAGAGCTGTAATGCTCTGCAACAAATGCCTGACCAGAGAAGACAAAGTCTAGGTCAATGAGATGATTATGTTGAAGACAATTCTTCGTTTCCCAAAGGCTGTGGATATCAGTCTCTCAATGCACTCATTTGGTTTCCTTGTTTGAAAAAAGAAAAAAAATGGAACAGGGCAAAGAAGGGGTGAATGAGCTATTTTGCCCCTTTTTTTCTGTATTTATTTATTTATTGTTATTTATTATGGCTCTTCTGCTGACATTTTGTGAGACCTATTCCAGGACTAGACTCAGTGGCCCTGATGCCACTGTTTAATTTAGTCCTCAGAAGTCTTACAAGAAGCTGCATTGCGCTAAAGATTTTGGCCCAACCTCTCCATGTACTTAAACGCCTTTCATGAGCTGCGTGTCTTCTTTTAGTGATTCTTCCTCGAATGCATTCTTTGCACATTAAACCCCGTTAGGTTACTGCAATAACACATTCCATCCTCTGGGGGAATAGAGAGAAGGGAACAGAGCAAAGAAGAAGAAGTCAGGGGGGTTAAAACCTTTAATATAAGGGGAATAGAGAATGACTTTGCTGTTTGAGTCAACATAGTACTGTATCACATGTAAATGCATGGCAGTTCTTATTGATCGGCCACCGCTGCGTCTAAAGGGGCCATTACCTTTTTGAGTCTTCCTTCTTTGACCAAAATCTTTTATTTTGTTTTTTTTTTCCTTTTTTTAGTTTTATCAGATTTTCCGTAAATAGCCAGGAGGCCAGTGCATTGAGTCCTGTCAGGGGGTTGTAATGCTTTAATGGCTCAGAATGACAGCATTTTGCTTTTTATTTTCATTTCTCTTGAAACCCATGTAGTCAGAACCTGCTGTAGCAGCTGTGCTGTTTTGGCCTTGTGTGCACAATCCGCTCCTTGTTGTGTAGTAAATCAACTTACTTTCCAGTTTATTTGCACTATGAGATTTGAGAGCTTTACGCCTTTTGTCTGATCTTCGAATATCTAGTCCATTAACTCACTTGGTACCATTTAAGATTGTGATTGAAATAGACAGTACTTCTTTTAAACCCAAATACATTGAATACTAGTCCTTCTGCATATTAGTACAGAGTTATTGTAAAATAATATATATCAATATATATTGGGATGAAGTTGCCTTAGATTTTTTTTTTTTTTTTTGTCGTGCTGCAACTATTCTCAGGAAATCTTGAGCAATGCACTAAGTGATTATACAAAAATATAAATGGGAAGAAATTGTTTGGTGCTGTGGGATGATTTACACTCAGCTTGCAAATGTAAGGCCAGTAATTAAAAAAAGATGACTATAGACTGTAGCTTTTGCATTATCTCAGAGTGAATTGTGAGGTAAACATAGGCAAATCTTAGCAATGATTGTAAGTTACTGGCCTTACTGGAACCTGTCCTACTGCTATGACGTTATGACAGGTAGTCCTGTGCATGAAGGGTGTTGATGCTCCCTGTCAGAGCTTTGTGAATGAATGAGAGTAAACTGATGCCAGCTGTGAAGTGTATGTTTCTATGTGAGCTGTTCTTTTCTTGGCTTTCGGTGAAGGGAAACGGGGTCTGGTCTGAATAGAGACTCCGCTATCAGGGATACATTTTTGTCTTTCAGTTTTTAGTGGACCTTCTCAGAGATGTCATTTTCCCACCATTTGTTTCAGTCAGTGTAAAGAAAATAAATAAAGATATCTAAGCTTGCCCTTTGGTGTCCTTCAGTTGGTTTGTACGTTTCAAAATGTAAACATTCTTCATATATTTCAGTTTATGCAAATTCTCAAAATGAACTCAAGTACTGAGGTTTGTTAAATGTTTCTGAAACCACTATCTTTTTTAGACTACTAATTGGGAAAATATTACATCAGTGGTGGATCTAGAACATTTTATATGCAAGCAGTTTTTACACCATTACATGGGAAAATAGGTGGGTATGTAATTGAATTAAACAGAAATACTAGTCATTGTTACATCATCTGTTGGAGTAAAGCATCAAAACATGCGTGTCTGACTGGGTGCCCGATAAAATTACAAAGGCTTAATACAAACAAACAAAAAAGCACATTCAAAATGTATTCCAGCCATAATATTTCAAGCAGAATTGCTTTCATTTATTCTTCAAGAAAACTCATACAGAACTGTGTGAAATATCAAGTTCCATGGTGTTACATTATCTAATCAAACATCTTCTAAAAAAAAAAGAAATAATAAATGTAACATGATTATTTCGAATAAGATTAACTTTTTTGTAAGATGATTGATCATATGATGTAACACCAGAGGATTTGGGGGTATTTAAAGGAGTGATATTTTGCTTTTTTAAATGGAATTATGCATTTTAAAACATTTCTCTGTGGTCTACATAAAGTATAAATGCTCTGCTTGTGTCTGAATTCTTCATTAATTCAATTCCACAGGTCCATCTTCAATCATATTTCTGAGTAATGACACCAGAAAGGTCATTTTGAGCCCTGTACCTTTAAATGCAAATGAACCACTTCATGCCCCACCCCTTTTAGGTTTTTGACCATGCTTCTCTGTCCCATTCAGCAACTTGTGTTCGTTAATACAACCAACAACTGAACATTTTACATAATTTTCAGTATGGACTACAACCGCTGCTGCTGACAAACATTTATGTCGTACTCGGAGAAATGTTTGTCAGAAGTCTTGACCTTATATGTGCAAATGTTGTGATATCACCAATTATAGACTTAAGGAATTATAACAGGTTGTAGAAAAAATAAAACTTATATAAAATATATAAACCTTCATATGGCTAAAAAAAACCCTCCTCACCTGATGAACCTTATCTAAAAAGTGAAGGGGTTTTCTTTTATAGGTATCTGGAGTTTTATATTTTCAAACACTCTTTTTTTTTTTAATAAATGTATTTTTTAAATGAGTATGAGTTTGTTGTTTGGATCATATTTATTTTGGGGCAACATATTTTAAAACCTAACATTGAATTTAATTTTTTATGTTGCTCAGTTTCATTTTGAGATACTTTTTTTGTAGAAGTATATTTTATTTGAGGAGATTATTTACTTTCTTTAAAAAAAATTACAAGTTTATTTTATTTGTTTGTATAAAAGTATTTTTTATCAAAAGTT